>BMAO01027501.1:0-81880 GCA_019973975.1 Trichonephila clavata | reverse complement strand
TCTATTTTTGATGTATTATAAAAAAGACGTCACTGATAAGAAAATACAGCGACTTGCTTTGAAAATGTGGTGGTAAAAGGTTACCAGCCAGAATATTCCGGTTGGCGTCGGTTGTATCATTTTTGGCGAAATTACCGCTTACGACGTCAAAACGAAAAAATACCTAATTTTTTAAACTATTTCTTAACTATTCATCACGTAATGCTCTAATAAGCTGAATTCTCTCTCAAATTTGGTAGACTTATTGCCTTTAATTAGCAGTCATAGTTTTACCAGAATAAAAATAAAATCGAAACAAATTTTAAAAAGAATATTCTTTCTCAAAAGCCTTTTAAAAATCCTGACATAATTTATTCCAGTGATTTCTCAAATAACCGTCTTTCTAAGAAAGTGATGACATCACACGTGTATGATTAGTTGAATATTAAAACAGCATTAGTAAATCTTTTGAGAATTCCCTTTCTCGAAATTTACACCAAGAAAAATGACTTTAATTGATGTCTCTTCACCTTTGCTCCTTTCCGCACGTCCATTAAAATCGTTCCCTTTTACCACGGTAATTTAAGCAACGTGAGAACGATTTTAGCTGCTGTTATGTGTTTTCATCGATTGGCTTTGTAGAGAAGTTAGTGATTTCATGAGAGGAAATGGTAATGTTCTCAACAAATAATTTTTATTTTGAACCCGATGATATTGTAAGGAATTTTGTGTAATGCATGCTTAAAATAGTTTAAATAATTTACATCTGGATGTATAAAACATTGATAATACTTTCTGGGTATTTATTTTATACTAAAATTGTAATATTCGCAAGCAACGCCGTTCCTACATTATAATGTTGATTCAATGGAAACTTGGCAAAATATTGGCGATAGAGCCATTTTAGCATCATTTTTGGCGACCATGTTGATAACTTGGTGACCATGTTGGCGACCCTGCGGATGCTTCTGGAAATCATTGGGGAAATTTGTTAATATCACTATGTATGACGAAAGCGGATTTATCTAGAAAGATCCGTGCAGCCTATAAATAGGAGCCGCTCGCTAAAACTGAGTCAGTATTGTTTTGACCGTTGAACAGTCTACTACAGATTAGTTTCTTTGACAATCTTAATCATTACGTATTTGTATTTTTAGACACTGATAGTTGCGCTTGAGTGCTGTAGAAGATGGCAAGGCCTTTTGGGATTTATTTCGAGAATTTTGTTGCTGTATCTTGTATTTGTAAGGATTGATTTCCCACAGTAAATTTTCATCGCTCTTAAAGAACTGATTTTCTCTTTGAGACTTATAACATAAAATCCTCGACCTACGTAACAATATACTTCAAAGACGATCAAGTAGGGCTTATTTTAAATTTTGCGATTTGGTTAGGGGTGCGCACGTGTATGTTACCTTTTCATGATTTTTTTTAAAAAAAAGCTTAAATTGGTATCAAAGAGCTCTAGATACCAACACCTTCCTTAATATTTCTTTGATTAAATCACTTATGTTCATTGTATTATTTGTGATATCTGTTTTTCGACTTAAGTTTTCAATGTTATGCCGATTCTTATTAAAAATAAACGATTATTTATTTGTTATTAAGTAATGCAAGGGAATATTACTTTTAGTATTTTGTTTTAAGAATAAATTCAAAGGAATAACTCGATTCACATAGCTGTGGCATTATTATACAGAACCTAGCCGTTACCCTCTAGCCATTCCTATTTGATTCCATCGAATTTCGATTCAGTACGCCTACTATTATAATAAGGGATATTTTTATATGTAACGCCCCCGCAACTCCCTTGAGAGATGATTTCCGTTAAATTTTGTTTTAAAGGATCTCAACTCAGCAGAAGAAAAATGTGCTTACTAAGTTTTAAGTGTGTAGGTCTAATAGTTTGAAAATGGGAACTTCTTTTCATTTATGACACTCTCGTAACCCCCCCCCCCCCCCACAACTCTCCTCGGGAGTCGATTTTCGCTAAACCCGTTGTCAGAGGATCTCGACACTACAAAAGAAGTATGCGTACCAAATTTCAAGTCTGTCGCTTAATAATTCTAGAGAAGTCACTTCTCCCCTCTATTTTTTGAGAGAAAAACTACTTTCAATTAATTAATTAAAATTAACTAATTCGGTTAAAAATTGCACAGGAAAATTAATATTCTTGAGATAAAAATGTTGGATTAAAAGATTTGGTGCAAATGAAAAGAAGTTCTGTATATTACACACAAAAAAATGTGACCATGGAATGATCTTGTTTTAAAAAATAATAAATTTAGGAAAAAAAATCCATCAAAAATCTCACAGCTAAGAAAAAAATCGTATAACAATAAAATCGCTTCCAAATAATAGTTCTTTAACCAAGGTCTTCACTTACTTTAAAATACCATACACTTTACGGATGAACTATACTGTTTAAGAGAGTAATTAAAATTTGTCTTTAATTAACAATGCTTCAAGCTACCCTCTGAGCTACTGGCGACACATCTCGGAATTTTGAGTCGCGTTTAGTTGCAATTAAGATGACACCTCAGGGTTTTTCCGGGTGAATTCCCACACAGTCCCAATAAGGACTTGAATGCTCGGTTGGATTCAGCGTGGAATTGCTCTCATTATGCATACAACTCGACAATTTTCTACTTAAATAACTACAGTGAGTCCCACAAGGATTAAAATAAATTTTTTAAGTCTGGTCAATTTTTTCCCAGTTATTTTTCCCCTTCTTTTTAAAGTAAAAAATGTATGAACGTGCTAGCAAAAAACCTTCAAATTCTACCTTCAATAAAAACTTAATTTTAAAGAAGATTAATAACATCCAAAAACATATAAAGGTCAGTTTAACCGTTTAACTACGGTTCCCTACGATTCTGATTTCAAACGCTTAAGAGCTTCCTTCCTCTGTTGCGAAAAAGGACTAAAAATATTCACAAATTTTAATCAATTGTACTCGCATAAAAATTACGTCACTCAGTGCCAATTATGCTCTATTCTAATTTTAAAAATAAAAATTTTGGATGTAGTTATGATAAAGTAGAAAACAGTTTTTATACAAAATAAACATAATTTATAACGGTTTCAGCGAAAAATATAAGAATTAACCTATCAGACGTTTTTAACTTAGAATGTGTGTGTGTTGCGTTAAAATTATCTACTATACCCTACTTATAACCAAAAATACAAAAATCAATCTACCAAACAAGTTTAAAGCAAAATACAAAAAATAATCAACCAAATGATTTTAATAAAATATACAAAAAATAATCTACCAAATGATTTTAATAAAATATACAAAAAATTAATCTACCAAACACGAATTCATAAAACCGTTAGGTAGAGCTGTTGCAGCGATCCACTTCTATTTATTGGATGCTCTTGGCAAAATTAAATCCTAGTACACAGGTTCGTATCGTCAAGAGCTCAGGTGCCTCCCTCTGTAGAGGAAACTGGGCATCAAAATTACTTGCTGTAATTGGTATCGTCTATATGGTGCAATGCTAAAAAGTGATACCAGCTTCTGGAGAATGTACTAGGTCTGCAAAGGTTTAAAATACCAATGCGCAGCCCCATTGAAAAAAAAAGCTTCTGTTTAGAAATCTTATGGCAACAGTTAGCACGCGTGTATCCTTTTCAGATTATAAATACGTACTTTTGTGAAATGTTCTCGTGCAAAAACGCTTAACGTGAAGTAATTACTAAGTGAAATATTCTAGTACTATCTGAGCCCTTATTCATCTGTGAAATTTCTTCAACAATAAGAAATTGCGGATTGTTTAATCATCAAAAAAACTTTCTTCCATCAGACTGAAGTTCGAAACCGAATCTTTTAGGCTAAATGCACAATTTTAAACGGTCCACTATTTTAACCGTTGTCTTCTACAAAGCAATTTTAACTCAAAATACAAAAATTAATCTACCGAACAGTATTTTGAAAATAGAAAACGGTTAATACGAATTTCCAACGTACTTTTTTACCTCACTTTTATATAATTTAAATCTGTATTTTTTATTATTCTAATATATTCTTATATGCAGCTATCATTTATACGTGGGATATTACATATTTATATACTACCATTATATATTTATGCTTATAAGTATGAGCTGTTTAAGGGAGAGATCATAGTGATTATGTAACCACCTCTAATTACAGTTAACAATTGCATGTCAAAATGTTCGAACAATTCCACCATCTTTTCAATACCACTTTACCCAACCATACCACTTAGTCCTGAATTGATGATGTTAGAATAAGGATTAAAGCTTCGATTGAAATTTAAATTTTTACAGTTGAAAGAGACATCAGTCATGGCCAATTATCAACCTAATGATAAATCGAATGGCATTAATTAAATATTGAGACAGCACACAAAATGGAATGTATTCCAAAGGGATTGGCAAAAGTCTTCTGCGTATTTGATGGATACTTTCCAAAATAAAGTCATCATTATAATCGCTATATAAATATAACGTGTAAGCTAATAAAATATGAATTCAACCACTACTTAGTCTTCCCAACTTCACAGACGATATTGAGATAAAAACGGCACAAGTCCTTCGAGTAACAAATTGTTCTACAGGAGGTTCTCTTTCGAGGTAATGTTGATAAAGAAAGACGTAGATATATATAACTCTTTGAGAATGGGTGCAGGTAATGGCAAATATTAAATTTCGCTTTCAACTTTTCTTCCGGGAAAAATTTCTTATAAATTATCATTTTCTTTCAAAAGAAGGAAGAATGTTTCTTTTTTTGGAGTAGTAGTAGGCGTGATGGGTTTGTGTGCTTCATTTTATTTGGTGATTTCGAGGGTTTGCAGCCCCAGGATCCCGGTGTTTCTTCAAATACTAAAATAGCAAGGTTAAATTTTTGTCTGAATTATATTTTAAGTTTTTTTCTCATCAGAATTTTCTAAAAATTTAATTCTCTGAAAATTTATATATATTTTTTATGAACTATGTACGTAGAATTTTTTTGTGTACAATTATAAGTGCTATAAGTAAAAAATTATATGCACAGCTCTCATTTCTCGTACGGGAGAACGTCGCACATATCTAAGTGATTTGCATCAATACTTACACAATGGTATAAGCAAAGTCTCAGAAATAGATTTTGTCACAGTTCCTTCTTCAATTAAATGCCGTAAATTAATATCGAACCTACATGAAAGACTTGACCCTTCAAATCCCATTGCATTACTAAAACCAGTAAAATTATTTTTAGAAATGTAAATGGTATACCATAATACCCGATTCTTATCTACATTCAAGGCTATGTTCCCTTGGTGGTTAAAATAGTTCCTTGCAAAATTTTGCGTTAAGATTTTGTTTTATTTCGCTTAGGGCCTTTCCCGAGAAATATTATTAACCGCAGTTTCGTTTAATGTCTTTTGAAAATGTACTTACAAATGTGAATCGTGTTTTTAGCTTTGAAATGCCACCAAATTGTTTTGGTCACAGATGCAATTTCGGGGAAAGCTTTCTTAGAATTTAATATAAGAATGTGAATTATATTTCTTCAAGATGTGGCAATTTAATATCTCGATTTGTTTAAGAAAAAAAAATAGGCTGTTGAAATCTTTAACTGTGTCTGTATAAGTCAAATTCTATTCCTTTGGCATTTTTATGCACTGAATATGTTTTATATTTCAGAATTTTAGAGGTCACCTTCTGAAGAAATTACTATCTTCTTGATTAGTAGAAATACAATAAATAGATAAAGAGATGCAAATTATGCTGGATTTTTAAAGGTATACAAATATTGTTGGGATCCTGATTTCAAAAGCGGAGATTACGAAAAACGAAAGACTCATATTAATTATAAACACTATTTTCTTTCTTGGATGTAGGGAAATTAACTTATTATAATAATATGTATTATATGTGAAATAAACCTACCATGAAACTAATAGCGTTTCATAATGCAATAATTTATTCCATTTCAATTCACATTTTTTTAAGAATTAGAATGCTCAAATGATTTCTTTCTCAACTTTTTCCAAAATAAGCTACAAATTATTGAGAAATATCGCACAATACTTTTGGAAGCAGACATCATTTTATTGCAAAACATTTTCTATTGGAATAACAATGAAGAAAAAATTATCTTTTGCATTGCACATGTTACAAATCTAGCTCAAAAATTTGATAATTTTTACAAAATATGAAATATTTCTTCAGAGATTCTATGTGCGATGAAAATTGTTTTAAACTTAGGATCTATAAAATTTAAAAGGTACTAATCGATCATTACAATATTTAAATGATTTTACTTTTATCGAATAACCCAGTATTTTCAAACTGTGGGGCGCGGCCCCGTAGGGAAGCGTGATTACCTTACGAAGGGGGTGCAAGCATATTGAAAAGCCGAAAACGAAAGGTTATTTTTAAAAAATTGTTAATTTTCTGTACGTAAAAACAAATCCATTCTGACATAATAAAAAATAAAATAGGTATTTAAACTGATGTAATACACTTATAAATATATCAGTACTGCTCAATGTATTTTATAATGAAATTAACAATACTAAGTTAAGACAAGTTTAATAGCTACATGGGCTTACCATATATAAAATTATATGCAAACATTAACACTTGTCTTGATAATTTGTACAGTTTGTAATTAATCCCTTAAATGTCGATTAAAAATTACGCGATTCATTCCCCTTTGCCACCGTTTACATGTAGGCAAGCGTATGTGGTGTATTGAGGTGTGTGTGTGAAAAAGAATAAATAAGCAAATCCTTCATAAATACTCTCAAGGTCATTTTACTACTTTCCAAAGTCTTCGGAATAATTTTATGGATAGCAGTTCACCGAAAAGATCACACTTCGGAAAGACGTATATATACGTCTAGGGCAATTAACGCATTGGCTGAGTGAGACATTTATATACGCCGGCGGCGCTTAAGAGGTTAAATTCGTATTGTAGGCTTAGCGTCAAAGTGTAGCATTATTGAATTTGATACATTATTAGTGTATGGGAGGGGCGAGATGAAAATTACGATTGAATATTGGGTCGCAAATATTTAAAGTTTGAGAGGCAGTGGAATAACGGATTATAAATATTCTTGGCTAAGAGTTTAGAATCTACATTAACTAGAATCTCTCGTTTAATTTAAACATACTCTTTCACATAAATTAAACAAAACTGAAGCAAATTAAAATAAATACAAAGAAATCCTTCAAGAAATCTTACTGGATACCTTTGAAAACTAATACTACTACTTTCTCAAACAAGCTATACCTGAAATTCCCATGCATGTTTACATAGTGGAGAATTAAAACCACATTAGTAAATCCTTTGGGAATTCTACCCCGGGAACAAAAGTAGCGCTAATTGATGTTCCTCCACCGCTGCTTCTTTCCACAAGGTCATTAAGACCATTTTTACTTAGGCCCTTCATTTTTTATTTCTTTGGGATGGTAATTTAAGTAATGTTACAGCGATTATAGATAGTTAGTGTTATGTATCTATGTCTATTATCTCCTGTACTCGAAATTTTTTAATCGCTTGAAACTAGTTGAATAGTGCTACGGTTTGATGGCTAAGATATTTTGAGTAGGATAGTAATATTTTAAGAAAATTATTTCTGAGTGTAATATTCTGGTAAGTTTAAACAAACTATGTATATAAGAGGGCGATGATAGAATTGGGAGATAAAATGAAATTAAAAAAATGTGATTGCGTTGACATTGTTTATGCTATAGCTTTAAATCAGTAACATTTCAAATGGCTTTGTGATGTGTTAATTAAATGAATTCCTTCAACGACGAGAATAATTAACCGTAAAAACATTTACGATGAATACTTTTGTTTATGCGATATCGTTTTTAGTGCCAAATTTGACAGAAATTAAAAAAAAAAAAATCCATCCAATGATTTATACCTCAAAGGATGGCACACATATGGAGTATTTTATTGAAATATAACCACGATGTATTTTAATTCTTTTTCAATTCCTACTATTAGCTCACTCTCTGTCTCTATATATTTATCTTGTTCAAATATTCAATCCTTAATAAAATACTTTCTATTCATCCAATCAAGTTCAAATAATTTTTTTAAAACTTTTATTGGATAACACTTGATGTTAATATAGTTTTTTCAAAAATTAATTCATTAATTGCAGGTTATTTAATTTAATTTAATTAATTACGGGTTTTCGACGCCAACTTAGATTCGTCTCCGTTATTCTAACAATGTAACTGTTAAAACAATGATAAAAGTTGGCGTCGAAAACCGGTTTTCCAGCCAAACTAGCCAATTCGGGTGTGCATTGTTACAACAATGCAGATGAATCATGCTCTTTTTTCACACAATTCCTACTATTTGTTCCCTCTCTCCTATTATATATATCTTGTACAAATTTTCAATCGCTAATAAAATACTTTCTATTCATCCATTCAAAGTAGTAGGAATTAACTTAATTTCTTTTAATATTATTTGTTACATATATTCAATTAAAATTTTTGTCTGGGCAATGTGTTCACAAAGATTATGATTAATTAAGCAAATAAATATCCATCTGTTTTTTAAAGTATGATTCATATAAAAATTTCATGTACATAAAAACCTCGTCACAAAATCTTGGTTTTGACAAAGCGATTTTTATTTTCAGAATGCAGTACGAATGATTTGGCCCACAACGCAGTTTTTTTAATAATCATTTTACGTCATTGCTTAAAATTAACAATTTCTTGCATTTTGTCTGTAATATTTAATTTAGTTTTTAGTAGTGGAGTTCTGAGTAATACTTATATTCTCTTGGCATTAAATTTGGCTAAGCAGATAGAGTGACTTGCAATGGCAACTTTTAAATAGTGTGACAAAAATCCTGCTCTCTTTTTAAAAAAATTACTAGCTCAATTTTAATTGTCATCGTATACTTTTTTTGGTTTGATTTTAATTGTGAGCATTTGAGATGTTTGAATTATTAAGTTTGACTTTTTTTAGGAGTTTCATTAACTGGTATACTCGTTCTTCGCACGGGTGAATTGAAAAATTAAACAATACAGATTGAAGGAAAAATAAGTTTTTAATGAGTTAATTTTACATGAATTGCAAGTTAAACAAAAAAAACCTTTTTGCATATCTTAGCTGAACAAAAAACCATATTTGCTAAATTTAAAGTCTGAAGGTCTGATAGCTGATAAAAAGGATTTTTAAAAATTTTTAACGCCCCAGTGGGGCTATAAATATATGGGTCGATTTTTAAAAACACCTTCCTAAGCTGATATCTGCTCAGCAAAAGTAACACATTGCTACAAATTTTGTGTAATAACGCTTTAAATAGTGTAAATAATTTATATCTGGATGTGTAATACGTTAATATTACTTTCTGGTGTATTTATTTTATGTCAAAATTGTAATATTCGCAAGCAACGCCGTTCCTTACATTATAATGGTGATTCAATAGAAACATAGCAAAAATGTTGGCGATATAGCCAAGTTGGCATCATTTTTGACGGCCACGTTGGCAACTTGGCGATGGTTTGAACGGTGCAGAAAAGGTTTGCTGTAGCGCCACCTGGTGGGGAGCTGCAACAAAGAGGATAGTTCAAAAACCTTTTCCACAAAAAATACACATACATGCCAATTTGGACAGTGAACGGTTGAACAATGTTGAAGTGAAGCGAAGTCATGTATACAAACATCCATTTATATAAATATAGGTGAGTAAAAACATGAGCAAAAATTAAATGAATTTTTTTCTCAGAAAATAAGTTATACATTTCTATACATTTAAAATAGCTATCGTTTAGAAACTGAACAATTTCCACGTTTTTAAATACCAGAAATTACTTTGCAAAGTGCTTTCAATGTAATATGAATCATTATTTATGCTTTTCAAAATATTTATTAATTTGAATTTCCCGTTTAGAAGTAACCTTTCGTTCATAATTTTAGTGTATCATCAATAGAGGATTACATTTTTATGAAAGAAAATATTATTAGAATTTGAAGAAAGGAAGAAATGATATCAAAATGTCTGGCCATTTTCTGATAACTACAATAATTGATTTAATGTCGATGTTACTCTTCTCAATTTGCAAATTAATTTTGAATGAGATTGAAATCACACATAGAAGTCTTTTATTATTTGTGTGTATCTAATTGATTCAACAATTAAGTTTAGAGACAACAATAAAGCGACTCTCTCAAAAAGGATTGATCTACAATTATCCCAATTCGCTTTCGTAATTGCTAAAATACACTCTTAAGAAAAACTCCAGAGCAGAAGGACGCTCCGACATAAGGTTATCAAATATTTATCCAACCATTACTTAGTATCCGCAATTTGACAGATGCCCGAAGATAATAACAGCACAAATCTTCCAGTTGATAGTGAAAGATAAAACTCACAGTTTGTGAGAATAATGATAAAAAAAAAACCTTAAATTTGTGTGAGCATTTGCATTTTTTTCCTGGAAGCTTTCGCATTGGTTATTACAGTTTCTAAAGAAGGGAGAAAAATGTTTTTTTTATAAATGAACAGTTTTTAGATTTGGCTTTTTGTGCGTGATGTTTTGGTCATTTAAAAATACTTCTTGAAAAATTGTTACTAATGTTCTTAGGATTTTTGGAAAAACTGACACACTAAAAGAATTCTGGAAGGAGCATATTTTTTTTAAAAAGAATAATTCTTTATTTTTAAAGATATGCGAGTATAGAAGGCGATTTGAGATTGAAGTTAATTTTTTAAAAAATGTTTCAATGTGTTATTACTTACAAATTTATCTCATGTCATTAAGCAGAATCCTTCGTAAATAATCACTGCATCTCTTTATTGTTTAATAGATTTCAGAAACCCTTTGAGAAATAGTCTTGGAACCTGTTTTCATTACGGAAATCAAAGGTTAGGCTTACTATAAATCGGCAAAATCATATTTTCTCTTTAATAGAATCTAATTCCTTTATTTTTAGAGCTTTTGTAATAAAGAACTCAGTATTAATAAGCTAAAAGCTATTATTGAAAATTTAAATTTCTATATAAACAATGCTTTGTTCATAAAAATAAGAATATTAAAAGATTTCGAATGACTCGATTCACTGATTTTCTCTCCACTATCTATTGTTTCATAATAATAAGAATTTGTAATATGTATCCGTGTCATTAATGCTATTACTGCCAGATTTCCTACGTAATCTTGAGCATAAAATACTTACAAATACCAGCGAAGAGTTTGTTGATTTTGTATTGTAATGAAATCTTAATTTATTCGATTTTTTAAGTGTCTTCATCCGATTCAAGAACAATTGCAATTTACATTATTGCCTTATGGAAATTTGAATAAATTATGAGAAATGTATTGTGTTTTAACTTTAATTATTTTATCAAACTGAAATTAGAATTCAAAGAAAGAACAAAGCATCCCTTCTTAATAAGCAATTTAAAATGGAGACGTTATAATGGTTAAAAAGAGTCGTTTTATTTTTTAAATTTCGATGTCACTGAAGAAAACATATGCTATTGATCCGGGATGTGTAGTATAATTATACATTTTTTCGATAAATAACTTTTGATACTTCTTTAAAATATCCGACGACTTGCGACAACTTTTTTTTTAAATGGAAATATGGGATATTTTTGTGGCTTTCAGATTTGTTTAGTACATTTAAAAAATATGCTAAAATTAAGAAAATGAAAAAGTTATTATAACTAAAATAAGAAAAAATGGGTGAACATTTACAAAAAATAACATAAACGCCGCCCATTCTGCACCAAAAATTTATAAACGAATTTTCAATTTTGATGTGTTGCTATGTTATTCATTTTTTAAACGACCTTCAGGATAAGAAACATTTTAATTTTTACAAAAACTAGAGCACTTTATTTTAGTTATTATAGAAAATTTCTTAAGAAACAGTGATTATATTCACATAAGGGACTGTAATTTTTGTAATAAAACAATGATTGATACATCTGAAGGATAAAACACTTCTACTATTATAAAAAGCATACTAAAAAAAATTGCAGTCAATTATTTTCAAAAATTAAAAAAAAAACACACACACACATTTCGAATAAAACGCGTTTTAAAGTATGACATCTTGCTTAAAGTAATGACATCTGCTTTTATTAAAACACTTGTAGTTTCTGATATAGAGAACAAAAAATAATAAACTTGGTATTTTTATAAAGCTAATAAGATGGCCTATAAAATAAAATCATAAAAAAATTGTCAATTTTTGGCAAAATTCACAATTTATTGTAGTCACCTTAAGTTAATTGATTTAATTTCCATTTAATTTAGAGGAGCCATTTTATTTTAATGTCTTAAATTACAAGATGAACATTTGGAATATGAACACTCATTTTTTTACACATATGCTGTTTTTCACTAAATATCAATTTTTATTTTCACATTTATGATATGGAAATTAAATTTAGTTTTTTACTTTATAAATGGCAATATAATTTAATACTATTTGTGAAACTGGCGTTGAGAAAAATGGCGCTCATTGCAATGTTAAATATGTCATCAGAACGAATTTAATTGTAGCGGTCCTTACGTTCCTATTTTAATGTTTGCTTAGGTTGGATCTTATCTTAGAATCTCATTTGTCTTCTGCCTACTTGGCGTATCATTGTTATTTTTTTAGGAATCCGCTGAGAAAAACAAGCAGCAATTGTGCAATTTAGCTCCATATTTTTCCTTCCCTCGCTAAGGGAGTGAACAAATTTAAGATGTTACCGTTTGTTTGTTTATCTGTTGTAAATTAACCTTATATATTTGAGGTAATATTCTTTTGATTAAATTGTCATAAAATGGCAAATCAAACACCTTAGAAACCAATATAATATTTGATCACGCTTGATGAATTGTGGACGAAACACTTATTTTTATTAAAAATTCTGGGTACTTACGTATAATCGCAACCATATTGGCGACATTGTATGAAACGAAGCATATGGTTGCCAATTCAGCGCTTACGACGCACACGAAACCGGGATTGCCAATTTGACGAGTTATCTTTAGCATTTTGGCCGTAGTATGTAAGTCCCAAAATCTGCATTAAACATGTTTATTATAACCTTTGAGCGGATTAATATCTTTTTAAAAAATATTTTTATTTTGCTTATTTTCAAATAAATAAAGCATAAAATAACACCAATATAAGAATTATATATTTTTTAAAAAAAACCCCGTTTTATAGTTGCTGTGGAATGATTTTTAAGACATTTGAAACAACCAAGATATTGATTTTAAATTTATATTATGTAAATTATTTTACAGTACTTTTTTTACAAGACTTACACTTTGTACATTAATTAGAAAGTTTACGTTGTTGAAAGGAAATAAAATGTGACATGAATAAGTAAAATGAAAGCATCTTCCTACATTTTTGTGTAAAAAAATTGTATTGCCTTTTTAATGCGCGTGGTTATATCACACCATGCTAGTAATATACGTATAGGTGAAGCAATAACCATACATTTGGCTCGGTAGCTTAGAAATAGGGTACCCACTTAGTAAGATCAATGTTGCGGGTTCGATCCTAAGGAGAGTCGGTTGATTTTCTGGATGCGAAAATCGTAGGCACGCATGTCATGTTATGTGGCATGTAAAAAAATCCCTCGAGCATCAATTTGACTCTGGTACATGCGGCAAAAATAAACCACGCCAATACTTAGCATCCCGACGAGAGCTCGAATTGAATAAAATCAAGCGTCTAAAATTTGTAGCGGAAGCTACCACTAGATGGTGCTACCACTGAAAAGATTCTCACATTTGGAGACTTTCCGTGTTTGCAAAGGCTCAATTACCAAAGTACAGCCCATTTGAAAGAAAGACATATTTTCGGCACGTTCTAGAATTAACTGCAATTAAAATTAAATGATGTAAATTTGTGAGTATTTTCTTGAATAAATATGGAGCACGTTTAAGTACAATAATCAATAATGAAATAAATGCTATAATAATAAAATTCGGAGACTATTGCTCTACTAATTTATTCACAGGAGATTAGAAAAAAAGGGAGAAAGAGAGAGAGAGAAAAGGTCGATATCACTTCATGGAAAGCAAATAGCCATCCTTCAATTTTTTTTTTACTATGTAGTATTTTTATTTTTGGTAATATAAGAATCTGTTTGGCTTTTTGGTGACACTTTATTATGTTATTATAACAGAAAGAATACGATGATTATCTATGTTAATGAAGGGGATTAAGAAGTTGATCGTAATTGTTAAAAGTTAAGCAAATAATGCCTTATGATGATAGAAACTATTTTTGCATTTCTTAGCTAAAATCGGGAGGGGGGGGGGGTAGTTTTTCTTTTTTTAATGAATATCTTTCTGGTAGGTCGTTCAGTAGGGATTAATGCAATATCTGTTCCCTAGAATTCATAAATCTCCTTAAATTTCGTTGACTGAGTAATTGTTTAATGTTGACATGAATGAACCTTTGGTATTTTCAGAATAATTGCTTTAATCGCAATTTTTCATGCAATTACCTTAAAATAATTAATTTTTAAGGAACTTAATAAGAAATTGTATATTTTGAAAAAAAAAACTATGTAGATTATTTGTGTGACGTGAACCAAGAAATCAACTGCTGGGTGCCTATAAATGATGGACCCAAACGTAAAAAAAATCAAAAAATTGAAACTACTGTACATATTACAGTAAGTGATATATGAATGTAAAGAGAAATATATCAATTTTTTTTTCTGTTGCAAATCTTCAATGTGTGTCTCTCTTGTCACACTTCATACGTTCAATCTTAAATCCAGTTCATTCTATACTTTTCGTAGCTTCACTCAATCAACGTTTCGTAAAGCTCCTCAAATGCTCCCTTGACATAGTCTGTTGTTTGTTGTGTCAATTGCAAAATGATATGGTTTGAAATTTAATTTTTTTCGCTACTTTTCCACTCTATTTTTTGGGAGAAGTTCACAGGTGGAAACTCTTGTAGACATCCGTTGACTTCGAACAAAACTCTGCTTCACCCTCTCCATTGCTTCTTCCGAGACGCTTGGACACAGGCCGCTGTTTTTCTTTTTGCACAAGCTACTTGTTTTCTTAAATTGGTAATACCATCGCAAAATGCTCTTGTTGGTTGATGCTTCTTTTGGAAGTTAAAAAGCTTCTTAAATGTACGTTGTACCAAAGTAACTGAAAAAAAAAACTCGTGCATACTCTAACACACAAAAACTTTTCTTTGTTATTGTCGCCATGTTTGGAATTCAACCACAGCGATATTGAATGTGCTGCTGATCTATGGTGGGAAAAAACTTATTATATTTCTCTTTATATTCACGAATCACTTATTGTAATATATGCAGCATTTTCGAAAATAGGATTTCTTAAAATCGGGTCATTATTTCTACTTTCTTTTCTAAACAGAAATTTAAGTTATGTAATCGAATAAATCAAGAATAATTGAGTTTTATATTTTGATAAAGCTTTGCATCCCCTCAAATATTCATTTTTATATTTCACAATCATTGTTTTCATTCAACCTTAAGGCTGAAAAGTATTATCTACCTGTAAAGAAGCAATTTGAAATGCATTGAGTTCACAAATCATTGGAGATTTATACGCTCTAATGCTTTCAAATTGACTGATAAAGATTTGGTGCAATTTATTTAAATAAATTACTTGAATATACTTAAATAAAAAAGCCCCTTTCAGCTTCAAGTAATGCGTATTATCATCTTTTTCCATTAATGACACTTCACAGAATAGAAATAAATCTAAAAGTTATGACTCTTCGTTTCTTGATTGTCATACAATAATGACACTTGAAACGAAGTCTAGAACTCAGATTTTTCTTTTAAAAAATGACTTAGGTGAATTTTTTTTGCAAATTGATGTCTTTTTGAAGAATTGTTTTATATTTTTAGGTGATGGTTATTTGAAAAGTAAATGAAAATCACTCGATGTCTTTTTTTTTTTTTACAAAACAGAACCGAAATTTTCGAGGATATTTGACGGGGATTATAAATTTTACGATGCATTTCATTAAAATATATTAAGTTTAAATGATAAAAATCACATGAATGTGTTTTCAAAATTAAAGTATTATTTTTCTTCAATTAGTTAACGAAATATATATTTTTTTAAAAAAAATGTCATTGTATTCACAGCTGAAATCTTGCTTATAGGGTTGTGAGAACCTATGGAATTAAAATCTTAGTTTATGACGGGTCCTACTCGTACCCTTTCACTAATCCTCTCGGGGAAATACTCATTTAACTGTTGTTTGAATTTAAAACTGCCTTCCATAGAGAGATTTCATACTGAGTACTATTTAAACCCTAGTAAAGTGAGTGTTAGAGTTAGTCATTATGCTGTTATTAAAGTCAGATTAACGAAATGATTTTCGAAAACCTTGGTGTGAGGGAGAAGAAGCTTTGGACTGGAATGTAGTTGACCCAGGAGAGATTTAAAGACTGCTTTTCCATCGATTCACACTCAGTTAAGGGGGTCCGGCACATCCAAGGGAGCCAGATGTTAAATTACGTAAGTTTATGTACTTTTTTTCTCAAAAACTACTTGCTTCTCATAGATGAAATTCTTACAGTAGGTTGTATGTACTATCAATAAGACTTTAATGGAGGATTTTGTGTTTTTCCTAAAAATTAAAATAATTATGAAATTTATAAGAAATGTCCTATTTCCCCCCTAAAATTTAGCTTAAAAAGACGTTATCTAAAAAATTTTGCTAGATATATCTTACCCCCTCCATTAAAATCTGTAAACATGTTGAAAATATACTTACTGAAAATTTGAGGACCCTATATTAATCAGTTTCTGAGAAAAGGTACATAAAGGGAAAAATATTGCATTTTAAGAAAACAGGCTTTAAAGTAAAAATTTGTAATTTTTGACGATTTACCTTTTTTAATACTTTCCAGAAGCATATGAAACATTTTCTTTGCCCTCTGCTTCTACGAAAGACTAATTTTCTTTTTTTTTTTCATTATTTTTAGCAATCTAGCCTTTTTTTGTATCTCAAAATGCTTTCGTTGGGCTACGCGAATCCTAAGTGCATCTAATTTTTTAAAGCCTGACACACAATTAAAACCTCATTCAATAACACAATTCAATAACTCAATAATTCAATAACATTCAATAATTCAATAACTCATTAAAATGATTAATTTGGCTACATGGCCCATATTGAATTGTGAAATTGCCATATTTACCCCTAATTTTAGTTTTTAACTTCCCAAATGTAGATACCCTTCAGGGGGCTCACCTTCTTTAGGTGAGTACGGGTGTCACAATCCCGAGGTGCCCTAGTGATCTTTTCCTTTTCCCAAGGGGTTTACTTTCTTTGGTAAACACGGGTTTCACGAACCCGGGGTACCCTAGTGATCCTTCTCTATATTCGCCCCTCTTTCTTGTCATTCAATTCATTCTTTCTTTCTCTTCCCGTCTAGAGACCACAGATTAAAATTTTTTAAATATACTTGATTATAAAATCGAAAATTTCTTTTTTGTTATTAAATTCTTTATATATATTGTTATGAAATTCTATTCTTTATATATATTGTTATTAACACAGTTTTGTTTTTATTTTGTGATACATTAATTTGATTCCTTTATTATTGATTTTATTTTCGATATTCGTATTGTGTTTTACTAACACCGATGTCCGTCAACCCGCATGTTTGCCGTTTGCGGCGTCCCGTAAGGAGGAAAATGGTGTTCTAGCGTTCCTTTGGCGTTCTTTGCGTTCCCTTTGGCCCACTCTTCGCTGTAGACGGGTGGCAGGAGTGAGCCCGCTTCTGTCAATCGGCTGGTGATAATTCTCATCGGAGACATTGCTTTAGGGTTAGTGCTGCAGATAAGGGGTGGCGGGTTTACCCGTTGGATCCTCGCCCTGATGCTGTAGTACTATATTCTGGGTGTACTCCAGGTAAGCGCCGAGCCTGACAAATGTCAGTTAACTGGCACACTGCCTTCCTTGTTGGACTCCGTGGTGGGTGGAGGCACGCCAGGATGAATTTCCGTTTTCTTTTATGGATCCAATGCTGATGTGCCCGGGTAAAGACCTTATTTTACCCACCCTAACCATTGATCAGATTTCTGTTAATACGAGATTATTACTAATTTCTATACCGAACAACGGAATGTCGACTAAATCACCTTTTGCTATACACAAAGCTCTTGTAGGAATAGGTGGTGAACCTAAATCTATTAAAAGACTCCGATCCGGTGATCTATTAATTGAAACACTCTCTGCCGTACAAACCAAATCTTTTCTTCTCGCAAAAACTTTTCTAGATTTACCCGTATCAATAAGTCCTCATAAATCTCTGAACACTTCCCGAGGTGTCATATCTGAAACTGACATATTGAACACCCCCGATTCGGAAATCCTCGATGGATTCTCCAATCAGGGTGTAATTCAGGTCAGGAGAATCACAATTAAAAAAGATGCTGCAATAATTCCTACG
Source organism: Trichonephila clavata (assembly GCA_019973975.1). Lineage (NCBI taxonomy): Eukaryota > Metazoa > Arthropoda > Arachnida > Araneae > Nephilidae > Trichonephila > Trichonephila clavata. Next base: position 63,485 of record BMAO01027501.1, on the reverse strand, counting down.
AAACATATAATTTTAACATTCAATAGCCCGAAACTTCCTTCCGCAATAAAAGCTGGTTACCTAAACTGTGTAAAATCCGTCCTTATGTACCGAATCCTCTGCGCTGTTTCAAGTGTCAGAGGTTCGGACATTCTCAAACTTCCTGCCGCGGCCAACTAACGTGCTCTAGGTGTGCATCTGTGTTGCATTCTTCTACAGATTGCACTCTAGAGCCTAAATGTATTAATTGCTCTCAACCCCATACCGCCGATTCCAAACTTTGTCCAAAATGGAAAACTGAAAAGCAAATACAAGAAATAAAAACTAATAAAAACATAACTTACTTAGAAGCCCGAAAGTTATTAGCCCCTCTTTCATCACAGACATACTCCCAGGCTGTTAAATCATCAATAACATCCTCTTCTACACAGACAGATGAAAATATCACTAAAATTATATGTCCACCATTAAAACTACTTCAAGCTTCTTCACTTCCGAAACAAAATTTATCTCGCTCTATTCCATCAGTCTCTACATTTTCAGCTCAAGCAGATCTCTTGCCATCCACGTCTCTAATAGCCGCTACAACATCAGACTCTCAGTCAGCAAATCTTTTGCACAACAACGTCCCTTCCACATCCAATATATCCACTCCTGCGGTTTCCACATCATTTTCAACGCAAGCACAACCCTTGACATCAACCTCTTCAATAGCAGCTACTGTGTCAGAATCTCAGCCACCTATTCCTCTATCTAATAACGTACTTTCCACCACCGATAATATGTTTTCACCTATTGAATCCTCTTCGAAATCAACTATTCATCCCTCTTCTGTTGTTGTTGAAACTCCCACCTGTACAACATCTAGTACCATAGCTACTACCTCCGAATCCAATAGCTTAGCATCAATGGATACAGCTTCTGTATCTCAGGCTTCAAAACGTCGTAAAAAAAGGCGTCCTACCAAAAACATATCTAACACTGGAAAACCAAAAATAGAGATTAAAATGGCATCCCATAAACCGAGAAAAAGTTCACCTATTCAAGACACCTCAGATGAGGACATGATTATGTATGACGTAGAAGAAGAGGTGGAAACACCGAAAAAGGAAACAATAAAATTCTTGTCGGAAGAGTACTGGAAAAATGAGACCTGGAGACAGGAGGGATTTTTGCACGTTATTACTCCAAGAAAGAGTGAAGAAAAAACTGAAAAACGATTATTAACCCCAACGAAACATAGAAATTGAAATTATTTGAATCATACTTATCGGACTTGGTGGGGTTAATCCCCACCAAAATCTTGTTATATTAAAACTTTTACCTATATATAAAAATATTTTTTTTCTCTGAATTATTTTAACCTTATTTGACTTGGTGGGGCATCCCCCACCAAAATCTGTTTGCTGCTTATTTGTGTGAACTTTTATATGCGAGTATTTTTAATGATTTTTAATAGTTTAACGATTGATTGGTGCAGCTTAGCCGAAATCGGCTCTTGCGCCATAAAACCCTACATTCACTCACTCACTCACCCAAATGTAGATTTTGGAATGACTGACTATATGGTATTATTAACTGGTTTTGAGTCTTTCCATGTAGACATTTTTTTAATAACCTAGGGTCAGCTAAATCTCTAAAAATTGGTTTAATTTCATTCATGAGGGAAGATGGGTATGTTTTTATGATCATAATGCTTTTCGTTAAATTCAGCTTTTGCTTTCTGAATTTGTACCCGAGGGACACAATCCATGTTGAAGGCTCTCATTAGTAGATAAAAGATGGAAATAAACAGCCCAAACAGCAGTTTTCATGTTGTATAAATCATTGATAATTTTTTCTAATGACCATACCATAATACCTCTGAATTTTGGAAATTAAAATGTCAGTGAGTCGGTTGCGTCCATTTAGGCTTCTTCCATCACTTAATTTTTTTCCTCTGTTTTTCTTTTGAGATCCAAAAGACGGGTACCCATACGCTTTTGGATATGCCCAACACACTCTAATTTATCCACTTGAGTGTCATAAGGATTCAGGGCAAGTATTTATGAAAAACTTCTTGAATCTCCATCACCCAAATATTTTGTGTAACAAATGCCATAATGAGCTTCGGATCTTTCAAATATCGCCGTTACACCTTTCATTTCCATGCCTCCACTTGTTCCACTATAGTTGGAAATACATGATGGTTCATGAACAGAATTAAATGCAGTTTTGCACCGACAATGTTTCGAAAACACTTCAAAGTCAATAATTTTTCCAGTATCGACACTCGTAGCTGTAACAATATCAGTGAGGGACTGGTATCCTCTTTTCTGTGCCTTGAACCATCTAAGACAACAGCAATGCCACGGCTACCTTCTATTCGTGTTGCTTCCTCAACAGAATTTCTCATTGATTTTTCACAGGTAAATTTAGAAGAGTCGAACAACAATTCTGTATAAGAACGGAATTTTTCAGGTGGAGATGGCGAGATCATAAGTTCACAGAATGTTTCTGCAGCTGAAAGACCTCTTCCAATAGATCTGAAAGCAAATACCAATCTGATATTTGAGTAGAAAAGTTTATTTTTATTCTTCAATGTAGTTGGCGTATGGAAACCATGCTTTTTTGCGCAAAAACTACAAAAAAGTTCCATGTAATACACAATTCCATCTCTTTTAGAAGCCTCCAATGAGATAAAATGGTCACAGTTTTTACAAACAGCAAAATTCAATAAAGCTTTATTCAATAAATTTAATTCTATTAAAACATTTTTTTCATTACTTCCTTCCATATCTTCATATAAATTGTTGTTTGAAATAAGTTTTCGTTTTGAAGCACTTTGAATAACATTTTCTGTGCTGTCTGATGTGATAGCTGGAACATTTTGGGCATTCATTTTTTAAACGTCGACAATTTTGAGTTTTTTAAGTATTTTTTTAGATCTCTCTATAGTTTTTGTCGTTATTAAAATACTGATAAATAATTTAATATAAAACGTGGATTAAACAGAAAAAAAATCTGGATAAATAAATTTGAATTCACAATTAGCAAGTTCAATCAAGAATAATCCCATTTAACAACAAAACAAACAAAAAAATACTGTGTTGAGTTGTCTTTTCCTTTCTTCAAAGAAAAATCGTTTTATTTACGTGTAAAAAAAAGGTTATATTAGTTGTATACAAAACTGACAGGTGCTCTTAGAGGAGCACCTGTCACGCGCCAAGGAAAGTGGCTTCCTTTTAAAAAATAAATAAACATACTTCTAATTATTGTATTTCCATATATCATATATCACTTTAAGCAGAAAATGTTTAAACTTTTCAAAAATATAAAAAAGTCAAAATCGATCATTTTTCAAAAATTCGTGTGCCGGCCCCCTTAAGTGTTTAGTTATTTGTTACGATTTTTAGATAGCCTATAATTTGCTAGCTCCCTCGGTTTATAATCTTGATTGAAAGTAAATTGATTGAACAAAATAAAATTAGTTATTCTTATAACAATGTCTGTTTTTTCGGAGTCCGAAACTTTGTACGGTTCTCGCCGGAACACCTAAAAGTGTGGGAGGATTGGAAGGAACACTGGCCGTATTTAAACGAAACAATCTAATTTATTCACAATATTAATCACAACTCAAATTCAACCGATCCAGTCTAAGAGATGGACCCAATTAATAACTATGCAGACAATGAACGAGGTACGCGAGACATGAGAAAGCATTAACATGAAGCACACTTGTTCAAGGCGATAACCTGAATTCTTAGCTATTTAATCTGGATTCAATCTCCAGTAATCATTCGTCACCTTAAGTAATTCAATTATCTAATATTAAATATCCGCGATTCACCTTCAATTTGATTATTCTCTGCTCCGATAGCAGTCTATCCTATCTCTCCCCTAACATGAAAACCTAGACTATATATAGCAGTCTTAATTAACATAATCACGTCTTCTTCTTAGAAGAGGAGTTTCACAATAAAATCATTTTTAAAGACCAGACATTCCCCAAAAGGACTAGTAGTAGAGGGAGCGTGGATATATATAGAACTGTCACAACTTCCCCTTCGACTTTAGAGTCCCGACTAGTTGAATTTAGCATTTTATTTTATTTTAAAAATCAAAAATCTCATTTCTTATATATTTACAAAACAGAGTATGAAAGGTTGTAGAAACATCAGATGGGAAAATAATGTTCTTGTGTAATTCACCAGCGAAATTCTCTGTTTTTCTCTGGAACATTTCAAAAACAATAACAGAAAATAAGGATTGGAATATTTCTGTAAAGAATTAGCATGCAGAGATGATCTGATTGATGAATAGAGGGCACTGCTGCATCATGGATTCTTTTTTTTTTTAAAAAAAAGAATAAGCTGGAAAAACATCGAATTTCGGAAAATCGGAGAGATGTGGTGAAACAAGATATCTGAAGGTTCATAAAATTCTAAGTCGTGTGTGTTTGTAAATAGTATTGCGTGTTAACAAAAATAATAAATGGTTGTTCTGGAAAACAGAACGCATGTTTTTAATGAGAACAACATAGAATTGTAACAATTTTTCGAAATTATTATATACGTATTGTTTACATTTTATTTTATATGCTAATTTGAAGCAATTTATAAAAAATATTGTCTCAAAAATAGTTTACTTTGGTTACCATGGACACGATCTAGTGCTCGAACTCAGACTTGCCAAAATATCTTTTGTTTTCTTTGTATTAACTTTAATTATTGTGTAACGGGCTTATCTTTTATTAATTGTAATTCTTTCTTTTTCTCGTGCTTTTATTATTAATTGTACTTGTATTTATAAATTTTAACTGTAATTATAGTTATGGAAAGTTCTGGAGCTTTCGATGGCAATATATAAGGAATGGAAACATTCAGTGTAGGAAATAAAGTCTTGAGTTGTGTCTACTAAAAGTTGTTGTCGTTTTACTTAAGTATCAAACTACCATATTAGTTTAATCTATGCAAGATATCACGTATATAAAATTTTAACTTTTTAACAATTCATTCCAATATATTTATGAGTTATATTTTCTTTCCAATTATTTAGAGACTTTTCATTAATTAGCGTCGTAAATTTACTAGAATGAAAATAAAGTCGATAAAAATTTTAAGAAAGGTATTCTTTTTCAAAGGCCCTTTCAAAATCTCGGCATAATTTATTTCAGTGATTTCACAAATAATCGTCTTTCTAAGAAAGTGATGACTTCACACGTGTATGATTAGTTGGATATTAAAACAGCATTAGTAAATCTTTTGAGAATTCCCTGTCTCGAAGTTTACCCCAAGAAAAATGATTTTAATTGATGCCTCTTCACCTTTGCTCCTTTCCTCACGTCCATTAAGATTGTTCCCTTTTTCTCTTTATCACGGTAATCTAAGAAATGTGAGAATGATTTGAGCCGCCGTTATGGGCTTTCATCGATTGGCTTTGTCGAGAAGTTAGCGATTTGAGGTAATGTAATGGTTATTATGTTCTCTAGTGATATATAATTCTTGTTCTTGAAAGGATTATGATAGTCCGAGAAAAATCAATGCTTTAGCAAAAACAATCTCCATTAAATTGAAAAAGCTATATTTTTAAATTTTTAATATTTCCCTTTTTCCTATTTCAAAATAAACTCCTGTACAAATAAATAAATATTTCTCGAGTAAAAAGTGGTTTATTTTCTATTTAACTTTTTGATATACAGTGAAATATGTTTAACGCGAAAATTCTTACAAGAAGCGAGACGTTTTTAACCTTCGGAAAATCGATTTTTTAATTTTTATCTTAAAAAGAAGTAAAATTTAAGGCTGGTTCAAAAATGTAGAACATGTATTGGTTTAATGCTGAATACCCGAGTAATTGCAGTTTTAAAATGTAAGCAACAGCGCTATGGCGGTTACAACAAATGTCTTTGGTATTTGGAGAAAAGTACATCTACAAACAGTCCCTCACAGAACCAGTTCTTGTCGAGATTAAAAACATAATTACAAACATATACAACATATGTTTAGAGACCTAACTGCAAAAAGAACTTTTAACAAACTGTTTGCAGGATCGTACCCAGAACCCAAATAAAAACTTCAATAACTGGCTATGGAATCAAGTTCCAAAAAAACACATTTGCGAATAAAAAAAAATTCAAATTGGTGTAATGGACGCAGTGGTATGCTTTAGTGAAGATGCACACGCAGGAAAAAAAGTATTAAGAGAACTAAAAATAAATCCTGGGATTAACACTAGTGAAGGCCTTCGAAAAATTGATAAAGTTAGAATTTGTGAAACCGAGATGATAGTTTAAAAAGCCAGCAAATAGGCCAAGACTATTGAAAGACAAAATAAAAGGAGGAAGGATGCTTTAGAAGTGTTCATGCAAGATAAATACAAATCTGGAATGTTTTAAATAGCAAATTTTAGTAAGTTGTACCATTTTATTTAGTTTTTTTCATATTACTCAAAATGTGTTTTTCTAGTATTTAGGTACATCTGTAGAGAAATCTAACCATTATATTTTAGTGAAATTTGGTATGAGCTTTTGTATAGTAATAATGCATTTAATATACTATTGATTTAATTCCTGATATGTTAGTATTTTTATTTTTACTGCCAATTTTCTAAAAAAAAGTTACCGTTCTTATCAAAATTTTAAAAAATGAAAGTTAAAATTTTTTAAAAAACATTTTTAGGCAATGCAATATAAAAAAACTAGAGCATTTAAATAAAGGTACAATTTTGTAAGTAAAACAGCATGTTTTGTGGTTTTATATGTAATGAAAGGAAAAGTACAGTGAGGTACTTATAATCAACCACCCTTTTGAAGTGTACTTCTTCAAATCCTTATATTTCTAAAAATATTGTACACATTTAAAAATGTTATGTTAGGGTATATTAAGAAAAGTATGTAGATTGTACGGCACATTTTTTTTTATTTGTGGAATCTCTTTGTTTTTGAAAATAATGTTCCTTCCAAATACGAAATTTTGCTTGTTTTGCGTTATCGAGAACGTCCCGGTTCCCTTAAGACGAAATGCTGCGAAACCCGAAGTAATACAACGGTCTCGACAAACTACTATGCATTTTCATACATTCTTTTTCCTCTTAACACGAAACGAAAATCGTTTAACGCGAAACGATTTTCCTTCTGAAAATGAAGAAAATACGGAAAACACCAACTGGAATGTACTGTCCTATTGTATTATTGGAAAAATTCATTGCAGCAGATGATGATAATGTGTGTACATCTTAAATTATGGCAGACAAAGACATTTTGGAGTTCTTTCAAAAGCTTAAATATGTAATTGATGCAGATTCCGACGATGGAAATGAAATGAATAATGCAGCTCCTGTTCCCACATGATTCGGAATGAGGAACGTCATGAAAAGTATGCGCAGTTATTTAGACGCACATTCCAATGGGGAAATGAAAAACAAAATGAACGATTCGAACAATTTGATGCTAAAAACCAATGTAAAGAAAAATATCAGATTATTTTTCAAAAACTCAATAAATAGTTTGCTTTTTAAAAAATTTGAAAATTTTGTATTGTTTTTGTTCTTTGTATTGTAATTTTGTCCTTAGTTCTTGTAAATGTTTTTGTCTCTTTGATTTTTATTGAAAAAATATATGCATAGATACATATCTATGTAAATAAATAAATTTTAAGACGCTTATATAATTTTATTGATTTTTTGGGGTTTTTTTTTGCAATATCCTTTAACAAGAAATTCTTTTAACACAAAAAAATATTTCAGCCTCTTCAGTTTTGTGAAGCAATTGTCATTGTATATCAAATACAGTTTCATTTATTACCCCTTTTTCTGGAAACATAATACATTATGGGAATCAAACCGTGCAATAACCTTTAAAATGCTGTCATTGTTTTGGGGATGGTACATAATTTAAAGGGATTTCTTCGTAAGATATAATACAATGATGAAAGGAACATGCCTTCGTGACTAAAGCCGATATAGGTTCTACCTTTTTACAAAGTAATAAAATGCGTAAAATTTATAGGCATTGTTTGTACCAGTAGGGACGAAATTCCATTTGTATGAAACAGTTACTTATTGTTGAATGATGAGAGTGAAATGCTTTTATTACTTATTGTGTGATGTCTTTTTCCGGATGAAAGATTTTCATTATGGGTATTAAAATGACTCTTTATTTTTTTAAAGATTCTGAGTTTCTAATATGTAGTGAAGAAGTATTATAAAGACAAGATACTGTAAGTCCCAGGAGATGATATTTAATTTTTAAAAATGAGTAAGGTTTATTTCAACAGAATATAATGAAGGCGAATGAACACAAATTCCATAAAAAAATCAGACATTATGTTTTCAACATCTATGGATTCTGAGAGTTCTTAACACACAATCTAGTTCCACAGTATTTTTATTTAAAAATTATTATACCACAATTATAATATGTACATAAATATATACCAACAGAGAGAGAAAGAGAGATATATGTGTTTATTAATGTAGAAAAAATAAAATCACTCACACACGCACACACACTTTTTAAGTGTGTGTGCGTGTGTGAGTGATTTTATTTTTTCTTTGACCTTTTATATTTTTAATATAAAAGGTCAAATTTTTTGAAGCACATGAATTAAGAGAACCTTTAGACATCGTTCTCCTCAAATCATAGATTCCAAATTTCATGCTGAGGAATATAGTCCAAATTGCTTTTCTTTGATACCAAAGCTCAGCTGTACTCTTGGCTCGATAAATAGGTCACCGACTAATATAATCCAAGACATATTGAAAAGGTGACATATCCGAGGGTCGTGTAGGGCATAGAAGAAGCAATAATTCTTGTGCATTGAAGAAGGTTTCTGTATTTCGAGCAGCATGTGGAAATTCATTTTTTTTTCTAAAATAAATCTCCTGGAATGTGTTACAGAAGAATTAGGGTCCTGGGACTCTACTATTTCTTTGATGCAAAGAAGTCCCCAGAATCTGGAATAGGAAAGAACGCTTATTATATAAACATCTAAAATCGCCCCATATCTTTAGGCTACATCTTCCTCCAGCGTGATGCAGAATAAGACACACCGGGTGTTTACCACTTTGGCATCTAATGAATGCGTGTCCACCGTTATAATACATAATGTAGAGGGACTGTTCTTGGATAACTACCCGCTGCCAACAGACATGTCATTGGCTGTGCTAGTGAATTGGTAGGCAACAATACACTGTAAGCACACTCCATTGTTGTGTCAACTCAAGAACGCTGTAGGAAATTAAAAAACGTCTAATGGGCCAAATCAGGTGAATAAAGAGGATGCGCCATCATAGTAATGTTTTTGCTGGTCAGAAACTGCTTGACAGAGCCATGCGAGCGGATGCATTGCTTTGTGCGACAGTCATTCATCTGCCACTCATCACTCCTCAATTCTGGCCTTCTTTCTCCTTATGGGTGAAATTTCGAATCGGCCACTGGTCCGTCAAATTTTGAAAAATCGCAAATTTGACACGTTTGTGCCGATCCGACTCTTCCTCACTGATACAAAAATCAGGAGGTTACAGATTTGGCGCATTATCGATTTAGTGAGAATACGCTTGCGGATAAGTGGCCGATTCGACAATCCAATAAGTTTTCACGAAGTCTTTTTAGTACTTCAATGTAGTAGTGTTAACAGTCTGACCACTGATATGAGTGGTAACCCACTCATATCACGAATTTTGTTTGATCTGTAATCATTGACTTTGGATGCCCAGCAGGTTCATCATCTTCCGCACTATCCCTTCCCCCTGAAAACCACTTTTACCATTCAAACACATGCGCAAGAGACAAAGTTTCATCCCCATAAGCCTCGGTTAATATTTGAAATGTTTTCATGGCTGATTTCTTAAATTTCACAAGAAATTTAATGTTGATTCGACATTTTCCCGGCAGAATGTAGTTTCGCGTGTTCACTCAATGACTCCCAACTGGCGTGATAGAGTAAGAAAAAACTGGCCGCATAGATAGAGATGTGTGGGATGACGTCACCCAAACAGTTGATGTCAACTCAAATCTTTTTTCGAGCTACATATTTAGTCTCGTTGTTTTGTGACAGTCTGATAACTTTGCCATTCCGGACCATACTAAATTTTTTTAAATCCTTTTCTGTACATTATTTACAAACATCCATGTCTTAAAGGGATTCGAACCCTAAGCCTGGTGATTGGTACAAGTAGAACATAACTCCCCTCCAACCGCCTACGGAATAGCTCAAATTACAGATTAAATCTGTAAAGGCTTTCAAGAGTAATTATGAATGAACACACGCACAGAGAAATAAACACAAACTGAAAGGGGAAATAACTTATTAAAGATTTGCAAGCATTGCTCCTTCCAATCAGACTTCCCAGTTTCAATATATTCAAATTTACGTGTTTTTTAAATGCAAATTCTGTAAATTTCATTTCTCTAATTACAGTAATTAAAAAACTAAACTAGAATAAAATAGAAGCAAATGTTTATTTTATAGTGGATACGGAGATATATGACAAGAAAATGTAGAATCGATTAAAGAAGATTTTTACATAATTAAAGAATATTTAAAGCACGAAATAAGCACTAATGATCCAGAGCAGTACTTCTTATTGTAATCAGTAAATGCATTATTCATTATATTTAATTTTTCTTTAAAATTTTGGAATTTAAGAATAAGTTTAAATCAACAGATGTAGTTAAATGCTCACAGTATGCACTAAAAGTATATATATATATGCACGTTTTTTCCTAATAATGTATGTGAATCTGTGGAAGTTTCTGAATTCGAATATTTTAAAATTATCTGATAATACTTCCATTCTACTTGGTCGTTTAAATCACCTGAACACTAGAGGATAAAATCTCTTAGAATTGTAAAGGAGACTATTATCTTCTTTCCCCTGTTTCAAATAACGATGTATTTAAGAAGGAATTAATAAAAATTCAATCTTTTTAAATTAAATTTACTTGTACATGTGTGTGTTACTACATTCATTTAATGATAACATTGAAATAATCCTTTTTCGAAAAATTCTGAAGTAGGTATTGATTATTTTAAAATTGTTTTCCCCCCAGTAAATGGATATATTATAAATGGGCTATGTTTTTTTAATTTTTTTAGAGAAGTTATCTAAGCCTAAAATACGAGTTCTATTTTCTATTTATATCATAAAGTACTAATTATTCTGATGGCAAAAATTAAATTCTCACTTTTCGATTTCTTAAGTGAAATTTGAAGAATGAAAATGGCAAACGAATTCCAAAATCTATGAGTAACTTCCTAAACATTTGCTTAGAAATATTTATGAAAGGTAAATATGTTATTTTGATGGCTTAATATTTGGTTAAAGAATTATAGAACTGTATTGTGAATTTACAAATTTTCTTTCGCAGTTAGAAAAAAAAATCTTTTTTACAAATTTAATTTCCCCTCTAATTTGTTTTGGGATTTATTTACGAATGGTTGCGTTAAATATCGTTTCTAAAGCAATAGCTCAAAAGTGAAGGTCGGTGTTTTTTCCAAAAATTTCTATTAGAAGATTAATATTAAAAAAAGCGATAAAAAAGAATTCCCAGATTTAGATTTAGTTGATTTAATTTTTCGTGTGGAGCAAAGATCTCTAGTAAAACAAATTGTTTTATAAAAATGTACTTAAATATTTTATCATTTATGTTTTTTCGGCTATATTTCTAACACATGAATCCTTTATAGAATTCATTTAATTAACTTCACTGAGAAACCATTATCAAAAATTTATTTATACACAAACCAGTTTGTAATATTTCCAAACTATATTCAATTAAAAGTGTTTTTGTAGAATGGATTTTCTTGTGACTTAGTTACTTTGCTATACTCAATTGATTGTTTTTTTTTTATTAACAGATTTTTTAAAACACCAAATAAAAAAAAACTTAAAACAATTCCAAAAATTAAAGAAAAATATGCATGTTTCAATGATTTCGCAAGTAGCTTTAATAGAAAAGCAAGGGCAATATTCACGTATGATTTTACTTAAGTATTAGTCGCTTAGTTTGAATGTTGTCCCGAAAACTTAGAGCAACGAAACTTTATTTTAATCCAGGTATTGTCGCGTACAGGCAATGAAAGTTAATTTTAATTCGTTTTCTCTTTGTTACAGTAGATTAAAAAATATTTGAAAGAATATAATATTATTCTTGAAGAATAGTTGAATAGTTTCTAGAGTATTTATTTGAATAAAATTAATAGATTTTGTACGTTTTATGGCAGCTTGAATTAAATATGTTTTAAATGGAATCTGAATATGAAATTAATGTTTTAAAAGAAGTATATTGACAAGCAGTTATTATATTTGTAAAAGTATAGATGAGTAAGGTATTCGAAATTTCTTGCTTACGCGAGAAATCATTGCCCTGTTACCTTTTATCCTATTTTAGTAACCAAAATTATACTTGACTTATTTACTTATCAATTACTCACTTATCCTACAATAATACTTGACTTGACTTTACTTGTCTGTAGCTATTTTTAAAATAATATTTCAATTTGAAATGTTTTTTTTTTTTTTAAAAATCGTCTGCCTTTCGATAAATTTAATCAAGCCGCTGATGTATCTGTAAAAATATCGTCTGTACTTTCAGTAATTGAATTGTTCTTAATATTTGTTTCTTCATTTTTGTTATTAGCACCTGGCAATAAATTTTTTTATGAGAGAATTTTATTTTTTTTATTTTTATTCTACATTGATTTTGAAGTAGTTTTAAGCACTTAATGCAATCTCTTCCTTTTAAGTCTTATTTTTCTTAATTTACTTAAAAGTTTATTATGCTCTTTTAGTATTATTAATTAACAAAGGGCAGGAATCATAACGTTACAGCCACTCAAAACCCTAACGATGAGAGGCTAAAGCTCGAAAGAGCTAAGTACTCTGTTCATCCACCCAACGATATTTTATTCTATTACAGTTTTTTGAGTTTATTAGTTCAGTAGTAAGTTTGAAAAAGAAGATTAAAACTTTCTGTTCCGTCCTACAATCGAATCGGATTACATTATTAGTATTATCGTAAATCCTATACAAAAGATAAATAATTTTCTTGTACATATTTACAAAAGCCATCTCTTTATTTAAATAAGTGTATAGATAACTTTTTTATAATGAAGTTTCATAAATTTTCACATGAATTTCGAATTCGTACATTGAAATTGGGCTAATTTCATTCAAATCTCAAATAACCATTGTGTGATTTTTATAATCACTTTGAATCCATCCCAAATGCTTGTTCGGTTGAGTTAACGAATCCATTTTACCTAACATCTTTGTCATTATTATTCATGGTTTGTCAGTCAGCAAATTAAAGCTATTATTAAGACCGAAATCACGAGAAGGTGAAAGTACATCATTTGTCCGCAGCCACTGCATCAATTAAATTTAGAGATAATAGTTCCAGAGAGATTCATCAGAAACGGCTTCCAAAATAAGGTTTCCATCATTAGAGCTCGAAAGGTGGTATGGTCTAATAAAATATTTATTCCGCCACCACTGCGTCTTCTTAGCCTGATTTGAGGTCGAAGGACAGAAATGGTGCAAGTCCACCAGGTGAGGCATTCTTCCACACGAAATTCATTCCGAGTTAACGTTGATAATGACAGATAAAGATCACAGTTTATGGGTAGTTAATGATTAAACTGGCATTAAATTTTGCTGTTTTGCTTTCCCATTGGTCATTATTTTCTGTGAAGCAGTGAAGATGTTGCATTCGAAGGGTTTGCGTGATCTGTTTTTGTTCTTTTGTTTTTGGAGGAATTCTGATGTATTTTAATGTTCTTTTGGGATTTGCTGGGAAGTAGTGACATTCCGCAAATGATTCTGCGAAGGATGCATTGTTCACGATGTTTTTCATGTATTATTTTCACGACTTGAAACACGTAACCAGTGTTTTGGTGTTTTATTCTGTGACCGTTTTCAACCCTTTGAGGGCTTAAGGAAATATTTCCCCCTTTTTAAAATTGGTGATTATGGCATTTAATTATAACCTTATTTGCATTTTTTACACAGAATGCCAAAATGGAACGTATGCAATTATGTAAACGGTAAAGTTTAGGAAAAAAAAAGAGTTCTGAAATCAATTGGTGCCAATAATAAAACATTCATAGATTATACTCTTACTCATATTACTTATTTCAGTTTATTGTTGTGCCTTATTGTTCAGAACTTGTTGTGCTACTGCAAGAACATTTTTATGAATTGAACTTTCGTCTTTACAAGATTGACTTTTATACAAGAATACTTTTGTGTATCTTGAATGGCCTTGACTTGCCAATGTTATATTCGGGTGTTTTTTCTGTGTGTACTGCATTCTTCACCTTGTCCTCAATGTCTCGATCCGCCGTGATGCGACTGATTACTTTGCTACTTTTACTTGAAGACCGTCCTTCCCCCTTTCTGGGTACGTGCTATCAACTTGATTCGTCTAATTTTGCATATCTTTCTATCCCCTTCCTATCGTGAATTACTGCGTTTTCTCACATGTTTTATGTTATTTCGCAAGTATAATTTTGTGTAATAATAAAGTATATTTGAACAAATGAAAAGAAATGCCTGATAGAACTACACAGTGGTTCAAAACACTGCGAATTTTCATGCATTTTTCTTGTGATTTTTAGTTATATAACAACTGTAATGATGATTAGGTTTCCCCAACCATCAGTATATGAGAGTTAGAAGGAAAACCAGCCATAGCCAACACAACACAATTTTTTTACAAACTTAACAACCTAACAAACTTGAACAACCAAGATTAGGAATTGCACCGTAAACTAAATTAAGGGAGTAAAAACGAGGAAGATGATATATAAGTTAATTTGGTATAAATTTAACCAATTAAACCAACGCTAGTCAGAATCAAATATCAAATTGATCAATCGTCAATTAGAAATATTAAGCAGATAATTTACTGCACACCTTCGTTTATTTTACGTTAATCCTCACTGCTGTCCTTAGCTTCTAACTTCTCTCTCTTTTTTTTTCGAACTCGAAAGCTAATACTTAAATACATGGCATAATTTACTTATATCGCGTCTTCTTCGAGAAGAAGTTATCAATTAAATAACATTTAAACAAAGTATTTCCCCAAGAAGATTATTAGAAAAAACGTGCGTAGAGATCCGTTACACATCTAAGCAAACTAAAATAAATAGTTGCAATCTAATATTTCCTGTTAACAACCTCATGGTCCTCTAAGGGTAAAAATATTCTTTGTTTTAATATAAGATTCGTACTAAACGATTTGTTAGAAATCATCATCGGTTTCTATTAGCTATACATTTGGACAGGAATGGTATATACATAATGAATATTACTGTAAAAAGTTATAGCTAAAATATTTTTTTCATACTACCTGAGAAGAGTGCAATTGTATTGTATTAAATAAGCTTTTAGCCCAAGCAAAGCGCTAGATTCATGTGACGTCACAGTCACATGACAAATGCAATCACATGTTGTAACCTCCCTGCGGATGCTGGTGTTAGAGAGCTCGAGTAAAGATCAGCCATAGTAATTCTAACACATTTTTATTACCTATTTCACTTAATAACACTAGGCAACGTAAGGGGAGAATGCACTGAAAACATTAAAACCGAGAAGCAATCACGTTTGATTACCTTAAATATCACAGAAATAGGCCCACATATCTAATAACTAGAGCACTCCTGATTCCACCACTTGGATTATCTTTATATAACTTGACCAACCATACGACCTCAGGTCGTTATCTTATTCACGCTTCAATATTCACCTTTAACCATTCCTCGCCTACTCTATTACAAACACTTAAATAGAAGTTCAAATTTGCATAAATCCCATCTTAGAGAATTTTTCAACTGAAATAACAGTTAGAAAGAGATCAATTTTACCCAAGAGGATTATTAGTCGAATCGCGGATAGACCCAATACAATGTTTCTAGCCAATTGGTTCATACGCTTCACAGTTGCCAATTTTTGCTTTGTACATCAACTTTCTTTTTAAAAGAACAACAACAATATTAACGCAATAAGTAAACAAAAGACCCTTGATTTAAAAATAGACTCATAATATAAGAATTTTAAAAAAAATGTGAAGAACCTTCTAAAGAATTTTAATGTTTGAACTTATGTACTAAATTTGAAATATAATTTAAATTTTAAAAGTAGAACATGTACAGGTCTCATGATTGTTTTGAATTTAATGGGGAAAACATGATTGCATTTATCATGTGGCAGTCATGAATTTAGTCCATTGACAATTTGTTTGACCATTCAAGGAAAATACACAGTGATTGTGTAAATGTAGTTGGATTAAATTTTACTGTAAATAGTCTATATTTAATACTTTTCACCCGATTTCATTATGATTCATTTACACGCATGCCCTCACAGTTGCATGTTTGATTATCTTTCTGTATAGCCCGGTAGAAACCTAACACATATCCATCACCAAAATGGCATTCGAATACCTTTTCGATTGAATTTGAGTTGAATAGCTGGTGCAACCTTTAGTACTTCGTCTACTTTACCACGACGAAGAGCTGCTACGAATTGTGAGTTGTACTAGTTGGATTATCCCGGCCATTAGCGTAAGGTATGACATCTTATTGTGTCTCCGGATGTTTGTGCTTCCTCTGCAGAGAGCTTGGGCATGGGACTAGATCTAATGGTTTCTGTGCTTGAAGTAACATTAGTTGGATGGGTTTCCTGAAATTTCAAACATTTGGCAGCCACTCTGTGTGTTCCCTTTTGTGAAGTTGTGATTACGGATTTGAATTGCCGTGTTGTACATTTATATGATATTTGATGTTGTGACATTGTGGCTTTATATATGTGCTTTATTTGCTTCCTGTCCTGAACTCTTTAGAAGTCTGATTACTATAAAGTTCTAGTGTGTTTATGTAGTAATTTCCATACGCTATACCTGTATGTATATAATTCCGTTGTGAGTATTGACTGCAAGTAACTATAAACAAAGTTATTCCTATTTAAATTATTATTCGTATTCACAAATCACGTGATAAATCCTATTTTAGCTTACACCTTTGGCAAAGTTAAAATAAAATTTTGCGCCAGCATCTCATTTTTCTGTATTCGACTTCCACCTTACATGAGAATAATAATTCGCCAAGTTGATGATCAATAAAAGGTATAGGCTAAAATAGGACCCAACCTCCAAATCGTCTTTTGCTGTATTACTTAAAGCATTATTAATACATACATAATCTCATAGATTATTTATTTATTAATGTCTAAATCCACTTTATTCTGTTTTACAACTATTAATATTTTCTTGTCTTCAAGAATAAACTATTCGTTTCCTTATGCCAACTGTTTTGAAAATAAGTTCAAATTAAGCAAATAAAAATTTGAAATGATTGTGAAATTGAATAATCGTGCTTTAATTGATGATATATAACTTCAATATGTTTTTTGGTATATGTGTTAGATTCCGTCGACCATGAAGTGAGCGTAATTCCAGCCAAATTAACGACAATCAAAATATATTATCAGATTATATCAGATATTATCAGACAGATTCGCATCGTCAGAGCTCAGGTGTCTCCCTCTAGGGAGGAAACTGGGCGTCAAAATTACCTGCGGCGATTTTGTATCCGCCTATAGGGTGCCGCACTAAAAAGAGATACCAACTTCCGGGGAATGTACGAAGTCTGCAATGGTAAAACACCAATCCTCAGCCCATTAGGGAAAAAAATTATACTATAGGCGGAAGATATAGTATTGTTTGGGATATTTTTCTGATTTGGCGAAAAAATGGATAATTGAAAAAATGACACACCAACTGTAATTTTTTAAGTACTTTTCTCACTGAACCAATTTGCAGCTTATTATTTTCTAAGATAACCGTGACATAAGTTAATAAAATTTGGGGACTTATTGATTTTACCGAAGACTAAGTGTTTTAGAGTGCTTTAAATTGTAATTAAGCTCTTTGTATATTGATATAAATTGTTGTCATCCTCCACTCGAAAAGATATTTTATTCAGTATAATACTTCTAAATAAAGAAAAATCTTTTTAATAATGATAACAGATAGTTAAGTTTTGAGCTTATTGAAATAAGGGAACAATTTTTGTCTAAAATGTTGCAGGAGTGCTGCAATATTTGATCACTATAATTTGAAAAATGGTATATACTTTTAATTTTTATCTAAGTAAAATTGATAGTAAATAAATTTAACTGGAACAAATGAATGATTTTGTATCTAAAAACGAATTTTCAAAATCGAGGAGAGAAACTGCGATAAAAAATTGAATCTACTTTTAGAAAGGTGAAAACTTTTTGCTTAAAATATTAAACACAAAAAATATACGTACAAACTCAAAAATATTTCTATATAAAACGTCCAATGTTATTATATTAATTAGAAGAGGGAAAGAAGTAATTTTGATGACAGTAATTAATGTTTATTTTGAAAAAATTGCCTCTTCCACTGAATAATCTACTTCTCTCTAGGCTAAAAAGTAATGGTTATTTTTTAACCCAAATAACTAAGACAATTTCTTTTTTTAATATTTTATGGGGAAAAAATAAGTACCCGTTCGGCTGTTTGCCAAAAAATAAATTCCCCATTATTTGAAAATAAGCGTTGGTCCTCTATGCAAATACAGTCTATTACGTTGACATCACGTTAAAAAAATCAAATAATAAAAATGAAATCTTGTCATCCGGAAGAACTGTTCGATGAAAAAAAAAAATAACCAAGAACCAATTTTAGATTTACGAAAAACTTAGAAGAAAACCTACCGAACAAAACAAAGTTGACAAATTCGCAGAAGAGGGCAAAACGTCGCCATGATCCGTAACGATTAATTACACCAACAAAACAATACACAAAGAAGTTGCTACTAAAGCTCTTTTATGTGGCTTGTGAATTTTTTAAAACAAACTAGTAACGTTGTGAATTTGATTTCGCAAGTGATAGTTGTTGAAAAGAAGAGGGCTAACAATCAAACCAAAACAAAGGTTTGTTCACTCTTTGAGAATAGTAGTTTCGCCAAAAAAGTCCCCGCCTAATTGTTGCAGAACTGATCAACGAAGGTTTGGATGCAATTAAAGAGGAATAATATACCGCTGAAGTAAGCACAAACGCGCTGCACAAAGCAACGACTTGACTTTTAGAAACAATGTATTCTTCAGTGATGTGCTCTTCAATTTCTGAAGGCATGATGTATTGTGTCTTTCACAGACTAGGAAAACGTTCTTTCCCTCTTTTTGAGCATTGAATTTGTTGTTGTTTTTGCGGTGTTTCAAGAAAATCTCTCGCAATTTTGTTAGTCTCAATTCGCAGTAGAGAAGTAAAATGAATTGTGAACAGTAGTTATATAAAGTAACAAATGCTCTCAAATTTAATTCGAAGTTGTTAAGCTTTGAAGCAAATTCCCATTAAGGTATCCGACTACTTACGACAACTTTTTCTTAAAACAATGGAGGTATGGGGATTTTTTTTATGGTTTTTAGATTTGCTTAGAGCATTTGAAGAAAAATATGCTAAGATTAAGAAAAGAAAAATAGATTATTATTTATAAAATGGAGAAAAGTAGGTAAAAATTTACAAAAAATAACATAAACGGGCCCGTTTGGTACCAAAAGTTTATGAACAAATTTCCAATTTTTCAATTCTTATGTGTTACTATGTTATTCCTTTTTTAAATGACCTTCAGTATAAGAGATATTTTAATTTTTACAAAAACTAGAGCACTTTATCTTTGTTATTACATGAAATTGATTAAAAAAAACATTGATTATATTCACATAAGGGACTGTAAATTTTGTAATAAAACAGTGATTGATAAACCTGGTAGTTAAAAAACATTTCTACTGTCATACATAACATACCCAAAAAATTTTAGTTAATTATTTTTAAAACTTTTTAGGTATTGCTGTCCATTTAAACATTTAAAAAAAACACACATTTCGAGGAAAACATATTTTAAAGTATGACATCTTGCTTAAAGTAGTGGCATCTGCTTTTACTAAAACACTTTTAGTTTTTGTTCTAGTGAACGGAAAATAATAAACTTGTTATTTTTATAAAGGTAATAAGATGACCTAAAATAAAATCATAAGCCTAAAATTGAGAATTTTCGGTAGAATTCTCAATTTTAGGGTAGTCGGATACCTTAAGTGTAATGAATACTGTGTAATACACAAGGATAGGATTTGGGGGCATACTCTCCGTTCATTTACCTGAACAATTTTAATATTTGAAATAAGGATTCATAAAGAATTTATATCCCTTATTCCCTGTAACTCGGCTAGATGTGTGGGAGGAACTAAATGGTCAGACGACATGATGAACTTCAATTAATTATTTATCACTCTATTCAACTCAGACTCAAATAATACTGTAAATAAAATAATTTTGACCAGTCAGAGCACGAGGATGAGAAGAGATGGCGTGGGGAGAATATAACCAACCCTGCCGCGATCTAACCTTAAAATAACTTTATACAGAGCTTATTATTTTAAGGACCGCTCTAATAATTTAACTCTCTAACTTGATTAAATATCACAGTACCTGAACTCTTGCAATCCCTTAATCCTTTTGGCGCGGACTAAAACACTTCTCCAATAGTTGACCTTCCTTAATATTCCAACAATTCGCTATTCATTTATTCACTTCACTAACTCCCAAATTCACAAATACAGAATATATATATTAAACTTGATTTGCATAATCATGCTTCTTGTCCTCGGAGAAAGTTGGTTGAAAAAATGATGGCCCAAAAGGAATTCCCAAAGGGTTAGTAAAAGGAACCACATAGATCCGTCACTGATTAAGCCTTTGATTTTCCTATAAGTTTTTTTAAGAATACCCCTTCCCCTCCCCATAAAAGTAATCTGTATACGCCACTCAGGGAATAAATTTATTTTTTGAAATGGATCAAGCGTGTGCCAAATAATCGTACTTTTGTGTTGCCTCGATAGATATTTAATCCAAGATGTTTATATTTCGAAAATTGCAATGGGCTAAATTCATGAGAATCACATGATAACACAACATTATCATTCAACTTGGAAGAACTTCTCCTTGTCATTCTTGGTTACTTCTGAAGAAATCCAGAAGGTTCATTCAGGTTTATGCCTAGGAAGTACCAGACTGTCTTCTTGTGCTTTGTGGGCGACCATATAAAAGCTTGCACTTTTCGTCAGGGTCAGAAGGTATTCCCGGAGTGCCACTGGTGTTATTCCGAGTTAGTCTGTCCTGCCCACATCTTGACTTGTTTGGGTTTTAAAAAGCGCGAGGTACTTCTAAACCCTCTTCTGCTTTTAGAATTTCTAGATTTTTTTTGGATTCATAAAGATCGTCTGGCATTGCTAGGTTTTCTCGGATTGGAAACAACAACATGATAAATATAAACACGTGTTTTACATTGAAATTCAAAGCTGATATTAGTCTTCAGGTATTTCTTGTGTGTGTAAAATCTGCACTCAATATCAAATTTGATAATGGGGTCAATTCATCACCATAGGGTGCTACGATCGCTTAGCAATTTCCCTGTGATGATCAAATAAACAGTAACAGCTAATCATATTACACTTGTAGTTGTGAGCTAACCGTCGATTTTGCTTATACTCAAATTTTATATTCTTTAAATTTTTTTAATACTCTAAATATTTTTAACATATTTTCTAGCCTTTTGATTTTTGTATAGTTATTAAATATATACATTGTTTTTTAGTTTATAGTATTAGATTTAAGCTTAGTTTATACTTCTGTTCTTTGACCTCGTGTCTTGTGTTTTTGTATACTTTTAGGTCTAGCAATTAGTTTGTCATCTACATTGTGTTTCATAAAATTATGGATCGTTCAATTGAACAAAATATTTTATACTTAAAAATTAAGTGTTAAAGTGTAAAATAGGGGAGGCTGCTTGGCGATGTCAATTTTTTTGGCGACCGGAATCGATAGAGCCAAGCAGTATAATTTAAGAATAGGTGTTCCGAGAACTTACAAATTGTAATTTTACAATAAAAAAAATATTATAGTCAAATTAAAAAAAAATATTTATAAAGCTATCGGGTATGTATAAAAATAAAAATTGTATTGTTTTCTCAGGTTAAAGGAATGAAAGGATTTCATTTTGTTATATGATAGTAGATGCAAATCCGAAAATGCCGCCAAAATACTCAGTCGAATCAAAGACGAATGAAACACGTGGCTATTTGTTAAACGTACTGCCATGTGATTATGACGTCAGATGAATCGAGTATAATATAAAAAATAATCCAATAATAATATAAAAAAATTTTATGTTACATGGGTATTTTTAAATTAAGTGTATTTCGTTTATTTATCTGTGTTACTGTTAGCAAGTATGTAAATTTTTAAAAGGAAGTTGCTGTGTAAAAAGTAAAAGTTGGCAACAATGAGGCACCTAAACTGATTGGGTGGGGAAAAAAATGAGATTGCATTTATAACGTGACTATTACATCTCAGGAATTTGGGACATTGGTGAATTTTATTTGGCAATATGGATGCATACTTATAAAAATATAGAAATAAACTTCTATAAGAATACATCGGTTATTCAAATTTCAGCGAGTATTGCACAATATTATTAATTTAAGAAACTTTAAGAAAAGGACCAATAAAGCAACTACGTGTTTTATAATTCAAATTTTGTTTTTATTAGACAATGATTAGATATGATTGTGTTATTTCATGCATACATTTTACTATTTACGCATTATATCGTCGATCAAATTAAAAGAAGTGGCCAAATACCGCTATACGTAGCCAATAGTGGAAAACCGTTCCGTTGCTTGCACCAATGCAATAATAATGATGACAGCATTTGGCCACGTATTTTGAACTGACGTCGTTTTTTATTGGTCGACGGTATAACACATAAGTACTCACTTTAATTACTAAGACAACAATATTTTTATGATTTATTCGTTAATAGCTTCCATTTTTCAATTACTACACCCACAATTAGTTCTCTCTCTCTCTCTCTATATATATATATGTATGTATAATATCTTGTTCAAATTTTCAATCTTTAATACAATGTTTCTCCTATTCATCCATTTAAGTTCAAATACATTTTTTAAAACTTGTATTGGAGGACACTTGATATTAATACAGTTTTTTCAAATATTAATTCATTAATTAAATTGAAATATAAATAAACAAACAAAAATAATAGTCCAACAGCATATATAGAAAGAAAAACCGTTCGTTGTGTCCCTGTAGAGCAATGGATAGCGCGTTGGATATGTAATCCAAAGGTCGTGGGTTCGAATCCCATTTTGGATGGTCTAATCTCTTAGAATGTGATTTCTTTTTTACTATACTATTTTATTTGAATAATTAAATTTATTTGATGAATAAATAGTAACAAACAAAAAATAGCCCAACACCCTATATAGAAAGGAAAACGGAAAATTCCAAGGAAAATCGCTTTCTATTTTGTCACTTAATAGTTTGATTCTTTCATATGTATATACATATTTATACATTAATTGTAACTATTTAATATAAAAAAGTAACTTAAATAAAATTTTTCTTTGTTGACCTAAGTAGGAATAGACTTAATTTTTCTTTATATTACTTGTTTAAGGAAAAATTGAGATAGTGAAATATTTATTAGGACAAATAAATTGCAATTTATAAGCAGGTTTATTCCATTTTTCATTAATTTCGTTCTACAAGTCGTTCAAGGTGGCAAAAAAACTAACTTACAATATACACAAAACTCTCTGTATGTTTAATTGATTTGAGCAAACCCTCACGTGGTGTCATGTTGTCTCAATTTGTAAAGGATCTCTTAGCTATTGATGTGACTTGAAACTATTTGTTTAGTTGCCAATAGCCAGAGCGTGACGTTAGTTCAAATAAACTAAGTCGCCAATAACTTTCGTTTAACTTTAGTTCAAATCAGCCATCAAAGACACCAAGATCTTTAGCTACTAGGTACTCAAGTATTAAATATGTAGTATAAAACAGTAAGTTAAGTATGAAATAATATTTAACTGTAAAAAACAAGCGTGGATTAAATTCATTAAAAAAAAAACTATTTGCCTTGCCATGAATTATTGGAAATTGAGGATTCAATGCTTTAAAACTACGTGATATTAGGACGTGATTTAGTCGTATAAATTAGTTGATCAAGAGAGGATGGTTGTGAAAGTTAAAAAGCATCAACTATATTCTTTTTTCTCTAATGACACTACTTATTAAAGAATTATAACGGAAAAACCTATTTCGTTCAGACAAAAAAATATATTTAACTTCTCCATTTAATGATTGTCATAAAATAATGGTACTTCAAAAAAAAAAAAAAATCTAGAGTCTGACTTTTATTTTTAAAAAAAAATCATTTAAGTTACTTTTTTTTAGAAAATTGATGTCTTTTTAATGGACTGGGCTTTTTTTCTTTCAATTTTCTACAATAGTTATTCGAGCATTAAATGTAAATCACCCGATAATTTTTTTCCAGATCAAACAGCAGTGATCACCCAGAACTTGTAATAATTAGGATTAAAAAAAGATTGCTTATCATTTTGTAAAGTGTTAAAATTGATTAAATATCAATGCCAAAAATGACAAACTTTTTTAAACCTAAGCCTAGCCCTCCCCCCCCCTTTTTGTTGCTGGAATACTTGTGAAAGAGAATGATATATAAAATTCAATGAATTTAAGTGAATCAAATAAAAAAATATTCTTTTCTGTATAAGGAATATGGAATTATTATTGTGTGTGAGTGTCGCAGATTTGCTTGGGGAAAAAGCAGTCAACGTGATTCTAATTATTTGAGTAATAATATTCCTGCTATTTACAATATTGCAAAACGTACCCATTAAAAACAAGCATAACACACAATGTTCTAGAAGCGGTTCACTAGAACAATTCCTCTAACAAGAAATCAGATAGATAGACTCTCTGTTACCGTTGTCAATGCACAAACAGATTCTGATCTCGACTGCTCCCTTCTGATTTCCACTAATTTTTTTCAAGGGTCCTTTATATAGTTTCATTGAAATTTTGAAAAGAGTCGATTCAAGAGCCTTCTCGATGATTTCTTGGCGATATCCTATTCTCCACTCAAATTTGCTGCCAAGGGTGATTAAGTCGCCAATCTGGTAACACTGATCACTTCTTTTATTGTTTCTTTAATCTTAAGGCTGGTAAGCGAAATTTGGCTGCAAAACTGATTTTCTCACCAGGAAAGTGTTGCTGTGGAGAAAATAACTTAAGTAGCATGCTTTAGAATATATTCTGTTTCGAGTAAGAACTTTCCATTTAAGGTATCCGACTACCCTAAAGTTGGGAATTTTGACTAAAATTGACAAACTTTTTATGATTTTATTTTATATGCCATCTTATTAGCTTTATAAAAATACCAAGTTTATTATTTTCCGTTTACTAGAACAAAAACTACATGTGTTTTAGTAAAAGCAGATGCCACTAATTTAAACAATAAGTCATACTTTAAAATGCGTTTTACTCGAAATGTGTTTTTGCAAAGATGCTCAAAAGGGGACAGCGACAGCTAAAAAAATTTTGAAAATATTAACTGAAATTTTTTGTGTATGTTTTGTATAACAATAGAAATGTTGTAACCTTCAGGTTTATCAAGCACTGTTTTATTACAAAATTTACAGTCCCTTATGTGAATATAATCACTGTTCTTTTAATCAATCTCAAATAATAATTAGGATAAAGGGCTCAAGTTTTTGTAAAAATTAAAATATCTCTTATCCTGAAGGTCATTTCAAAAATGAATAATATAGCAACCCATCAGAATTGAAAAATTGAAAAATTTTATAAATCTTTGGTACAGAATGGGTGGCGTTTATGTTATTTTTTGTAAATTTTTACCCATTTGTTCCGATTTTAGTAATAATAATTTCTCTTCTTAATTTTAGCATATTTTTCTTCAAGTATGCTAAGCAAATCTAAAAACAACACAACAAAAATTCACTTATCTATATTTTTTTAAAAAAAGTTGTCGCAAGTAGTCGGATACCTTAAATGAGAAATTATTTCTTGAACGAATTTTCATAATGCAAAGGAAGTTTGCTATATGAATTCGGAAACATTAGTTATTATTATAAAAGCTATTTCCAGTTATAAACTGATAAAAATGTTTTGTTCAATAATTTGATTATTGATTAAAATTTTCTTAAATTATCCACACACGCACACATAACACACAAATTCTAATTCAAGTTGTTAGATAGCTTTAATCACACACAAGGTATCAATAACTATTTTTAGAACAATTTTGGGAAATTTAATGTATAAACGTCTCTTTAAAATTTTACATATAATCTGCTTAAATCTATTCAATAATAAACCTAAATAAAGCATGCATAAACTACAAGGCAATTTAGAGAATAGCTCCTAAACTATTTAATTCAGAGAATATTTTTTCCCACACAACACACAAAGATCTTTTTCAAATAAGCTAATTTGTTGCTCTTAATTGGTGGTAGAGTTTCACTTAGAATAAAAATAAAACCAAAGAGAATTTTAAAGTTAAGAAAATTCTTATTCAGCTTATTTTATTTAAGAAAAATATATCCCAGTGTATTTTTCTCTTTCAGCTATATATACAAAGAAAACAGCAACATTATATGTCTGATTACTTCAGAATTAAAAGAACATTAGCAAATCGCTTGGGAATTCTGTGTTCTAAAACTTGAACAAAGAAAATTAATTTTAATTGATGTCTCGCCCTCATTGCTGCTTCCCCACCAGGTCATTAACGCTGTTTCATCCTCATCGATTTTCCTCTTTCCTTCCTTATTACTATAATTTAACTAATGTTGGGGAGACTGTAGTTAGTGAGTGCTATTATTTCTTACCCAATAGTTGTAGAGAGGGCCTATTTGAAAAGAATAATATTTCCCTTAAGAAACTTCGTAATGGTGCTGTACCTAAAATGGCCCAAACTTAAATTGGAGTCATAATCTAGATATAAAATTCCAAGTTGTAGAAAAAAACTATCCATGTAGGTAATAATTTGGTACATTTTCATCTAAATGATCGGAATATTAAAGAGAAAGAAGAAACTAACGAAACTTTGCAACTTTGTTTTTGTAGCTGTTTTATTTAAGTGAAAGGTTTGATAAAAAAAATCAAACTAATTTGGGGATGTTTTCAGCTTAATATTGTCAGCAGCTGTCTATTAACAAATGCATTAATATTTAAATTAATGTACGGTATGAAAATACATAAATTGTGGATCACATTAAACGAAGAAAAATTCGATTAAATGTCATTAACTGTTTCTTATTTTTCTTCTGAAATAGTTTTTAAAAAATTATTTGCAGGTTTGTTAAAAGCTTTTTATTTCAATCACAAAATTTAGTTACGTTTTTATTCGTATTTTTTAATTCCTACTATTAGCTCACACTCTCTCTATATTTATGTATGTATATATTTATTTATCTTGTTCAAATTTTCAATCGTAAATAAAAATTTTTTTGACACCAACTTAGATTTATCTCCATTGTTGTAACAATGTAACTGTTAAAACAATGACAAAAGTTGGCATTGAAAACCGGTTTTTCAGCCAAACTAGCCAAACCGGGTGTGCATTGTTACAACAATGCAGACAAATCATGCTCTTTTTCAATTCCTACTATCAGTTCGCTGTCTCCTACTATCAGTTCGTAATTCTCTCTCTCTCTCACACACACACCACACACACACAACAACACAACACACACACACACACACACACACAACACACACACACACACACACACACACACGCACGCACGCACGCACACACACACACGTGTGTGTGTGTGTATGTATATAATTACTTTCTATTCATCCATTCAAAGTAGGAATTGACTTAATTTTTTTTATATTACTTGTTTAAATGTCTTATCTTAAGTATATGTTGTGAAAAGCAACTATGAATAATTAAATAAATATTATTCAAAGTTATTGAAACGCTTGTTAAAAGAGCCAGAACAATTCTTTATAGCTTGTGCGTGAAAGTAGTACCCCCCGTCCCATTAATAAAACAATAATCTCTTGAGTAGGTTACTAAAATGGGGTGGTTTGGGGAGAATGTATAATATCAGTTTAATCTTTTAAATTTTAATTCTTAGGCAAGCAGTCTGAATTGAGATATTCGGTTTGATAAAAATATATTATATAGAAGTTTGATAGGATATAATACTAAGTATTATCATTTGTGTGTTGCGTCAGGAAATGATGCATTTTTTATATTGTAACATTGAAGCACTGTAACTCAGTAACCTAAGTCGTAGCAGATTACTTCTTCTAATTGAGCACGTAATTTTTCTTTCCTCCCACTTAAAGACTTTTTGGGATCTCTCTTTGTTGCAAGGAATGACAAATGGAAAAAAAAATTATAAATAGTTACAATAGCTTTAGCTCCCTTCATCAGTTATCAGTTCACCCGTATTCTATTTTTCAATTCCTATATACTTTTCGCTCACTCTCTATACATTTATCTTGCTCAAATTTTCAATCGTTAATAAAATGCATTTTAAATCACTCAATTGAGCTAAAATTTTATATACACGCTTATTTTGGATGAAAATACGGTAATTTAATTATAATTCATAAAAATTAATTGATTAAAACTAATTATTCCAAAAATTACATATACAACCTCGTTGGCATCCTTTTTGGCGACTTCGTGACCATTTTGGGGACTTGTGTCAAAACTTGAAAAGGTTTTTTTCTCACACATTTTAAAGCACTCATTTGAGCTGAAATTTTCTATACACTATTGTTTTGGGTGAC
Organism: Trichonephila clavata; assembly: GCA_019973975.1. NCBI lineage: Eukaryota > Metazoa > Arthropoda > Arachnida > Araneae > Nephilidae > Trichonephila > Trichonephila clavata. The sequence goes on along the minus strand of BMAO01027501.1, from coordinate 34,783 downwards.
AATACGATAATTGAATTATAAATAATTAAAATTAATTGATTGAAATTGATTATTTAAAGAATTAAAGATACAGCCACATTGGCTCCATTTTTAGCGACTTGGGTCAAAACTTTAAAAGATTTTTTCCCCCTCACCTTTCAAAGCATTCAGTTGAATTGAACTTTTATGTACACGATTCTTTTGGATGACAATGCGATACTTTAATGATAATTAATAAAAATTAATTGACAAATAATGTTGTGATTCTGTCATATGTATATACATATTTATATTAATAGTAACTATTTAATAAAAAGTAACTAAAATAATTTTTTTTTGTTGATCTAAGTAGGAATTGACTTAAAATTTTTTATATTCCTTGTTAAAAATAACAACTGTGGTAACAGTGATTATTAAATAACAACAGATTTAAGTAAAGTAAAATTAACAACCCCTTTAACGAAAGACACAAAAATTAATCTACTAAATGGTTCTTACGAAAAATACAAAATAAATAAATAAATAAATCTTTCAAACGATTTTAAAGCAAAATAAAAATAATTAATCAACCTCACTATTTTAAATAAAAATAAAATCATTAGCCTACTATAAATGATTTTAACGAAAAACATAAAATGATCTACCAAACGATATTTTGAGAAAATAATTATTCGATTCTCCAACAACTGATATTCGCAAACCGCAACGTAGAGTTTGTTCCTAATTTAAACGTAAAATTTAAATATAAACAGAAAGCTATGTTTTTTTACACAAAGCATTTGGAAAAAAATTACAACCCTTTATAAATGTTTAATTGACGTTTTTCATATTGTGTCCTACCACCAGCTGTTCCTGATTGCTCTGTGTTTTCCTTTATTTAATACACGACGGAAAAAAATAGTCAGCGCGTAATTAGAATTTTCACATTAGCCATTACCTTTCGTTTTTTCTCTCTTTGAGTATCAAATAAGCTTTCATCTTTCATTAGAATTGATGAAAAATTCATTGATCGCGTACTTTGAACGAAGATTGATTAAAGCTTCAAGAACATAAGTAACAAACATAATAAAATTTAAAGTATTATAACCGATTTCTACATTTGCCTATATTTTTCTATGCTTTTAAAGTGCATTAAATGACAAAAAAAGTGTTGAAAATGAAATTTTCAATCAACTTATTTTAGGTAAAAATTTCATTGTATTATAAAGCGAATACAGAAAACAGATGAATGTTTTGTTATACCGGTTCATTCAAAAATAATGTGACCAATTTCAGAGCATCATAAATTTTTATCGAATTAAGTTATTTACATGAAATTTTCAATGTAGTTTCCTTTGGAATAGTACACTTTCCGTAAACATTTCCGCCAAGCTGAAAGGGCCTTTTGACCATTTTGGGGGTACTTTTCTTACTTCTTCTTTGATTGCTTTTTGAAGACCTTGGAGAGTTTTTAATTTACGTCTGTTTAATTGTTTTTTTATGTAGTCCCATGAAAAAAAATAATCGCCTGTCAGGCCAGGATGGAGCCATTTCTCAGGAGGCAGAAAATTTATTTTTCAATCTTTCGGCTATTTTTTAGTTGTTTTTGCAGTATGACTTGATGCAGAATCTTGGTGAAAAACAGAGGTTTCTTGAGGGTAAAGACGTTTACTTTATTTGGTCATGTGCTTCAAAACTTTATTCTGATAGTATTTAGCATCATTTTTAGCCTTTGGTTCTACAAAAAGTGGTTTTGTTCAGCCTTGAGAGGATATTCCCATCCATACCATAACACCTGATGGCCAACTCGAATTTTGCAAAACAGCTGCGTCTTTGTGACGTTTTTTGCGTGAAATATATTGAATCTTCGTTTTGACAGTTGTGAATAACAAATGAAACAGTGCTTCATCAGAAGCTATCCATGCTTTGCATCTACCTTTGCGTAATATTAAATACAGCCACACACACGAGAACGTTTTCTTCGTTTTTTTACGGTCTTAATAGACATTTGAAGACAGATTGATTTATTCACATTTTTAAAGCAAATTTTCTTTATCTGACGACAAGTTGTCGATTGCGATACCTGTAGTTTGTTTGTAGAAGTTCTTTGAGGCAAGAGGAATTTCTACATTGATAAGGTCTTTTCAGCTTCATTTTTCTTTTTCACCAAAAACTTCCTTTTGTCTTCATTTTTTTCCTGGAGCTTTTGATTGCCAGCCAAATTTTATTTCTTTTCGAAGTTTTGATAGCAATCCATTAGAAAAATGTCTTTTCCGATTTGTAAATGTTTTACTTATAACAGAAATTAAGCAACCATCCTTCAAAAGCTGTAAATTTTGTCTCGTGCTTGAGGATCTAATTTTGGAGCCGTAACTTACTTTCACTATTAAGACTAGTTAGACTAGTAATTTAAGCGTTTCATTTTTAAAATATAACTGGCAGCAAAGTGATGAAAGTTTACTATACATAGTTATATGCTTTTAAAATTGGTTACTCTAATTTTCAATCAACTGGTATTTATAAATAAAGTGAAGGAATATAAAATTTGAAATAAAGTGAAAAAAAAAATTCCGGTAAGTAATTCTTAAATTGAGCTTATTTATTTTAAAAGAATAAAAATTAAAAATTTGTTTACAAACTTACTTCTCAGTTGTTAAGTGTACGGTCGTTTTTAAAATATTCAATTTGGTAGATCAATTAAAAATTCCCTCTCAGAATTCTTGCTAAGAAACTTACGAATTTTTCATCTATATCTCGCTCCCCCTTCCCAAGTGTACATATTTCATTTACTAAAACATTTGTTTTGCTATTATTTCCTCTTATTTTGAGAATGAAAGGCTTTTGCTTTGACATTTACTCTTTTTTTAGATATATGGTTCGAAATCTTTTCATAATTTTTTTTTAAATGAGGACTTTTTTATAAACAACTTTGCATTTATCTTGAATCTAAATTCTGCTTAACGAAGAGCTTGTGCTGGTATGTAGAAAGTAACCAAAAGCCGTGATACGTATTCAATAGGGGAGAACCGTTCTCACTCATTTTTAGCAAATGATTTACGAATTTGGCGACATTTTTCAATTTTGGAATGTTTAAGAATGAGTTTTGAGAAATTGACCCCCAAGAGGGTTGTAATGGTGTAATTTTTTTAAAAAAAAATAAGCATTTTTAACTATTATACCAAAAGACTTCAAATTTAACAAGCATATTTCTTTTATTGAGTAGAGATCTGCTATGAACAGGTTTTGTGCAATTCGGCTCATAAGAAGAATTACCTGGACGTTTTGGACAAAAATGCTCATTTTTTCATTTGCATTTCATTTGCAGACTAGACATTTGGCAAGCATATTTCTTTTGTTGAGCAGAAATTTGCTGTGGATGGATTTTACGGAAATCGGTTTCCAAGTGGAAAGGGGGTGGGTTCTGGGGCATTATAGAATAAAATTTCCGTTTTTCAACTAATAGACCAACAGACTTGAGAGAAATTTAGCCAGTATATTTCCTTTGTTGTGTAGAAATCTGGTAAAAATGCGTTTCGTGGAAATCGACTCCATAGGAATTTGGATTATGGGGGCATTTTAGAAATTCAAGACCTGCTCTTATTAATTCAAGAGGTGAGGGCTATAAAAACGTCTTTATAGCTATAAAAATGTATTTTATAAAAATGTTTTTAAGTTTAATACTAAAACTTAGATATATCTGTAACTTAAATAAATAATCGGATTTTTAGAGGTATTGTTTTGCTTCCTTTTTGTGGAACTTATGGAATGTTTTTTAATCCCTCGATAAAATGCAAAAAGGTCAAAAACCGATAATGCACTTAGAAACTCATTAAAACATTTATTAATTTACTGAAAACGAATTTTAACGTGTGTCTTCTTTAAATCACAGAAGTGAAGTGAATTCAACCAGAAGAAAGAACTATATTGTTCTAACAAAAGAACCAATATTAGTTTGTATTTGAAATACTAAACTAAACTCAGTGGCACAACATCCCACGAGGATCAAGACCTATTGTGCCTAGATCAGTTTTCGTAACAATGGGCGCTGAGGTGCATGAGCACATGTTCTGGTCAGGTGGTCAATCTGCGCGAAACCCTCAATGCTTAGTTCTTAAGCAAAGTTGGTACTTATTTATCGACCCACTGAATGGATGAAAGGCCGAATCGACCCTTGACGAACCCGGGATTTGAACCCCTGACCTGTGGCGTGGAAGCGCGATATACTACCACTGAGCCACTGGGCATATTTGAAATACATAAAGTGGTAATTTTTCTCTTATATTTTGATATACGCGATGCATTTCTTAAATAATTCATTCAGTAAAAAGAGAATTAAGCATTTATCGATCTTCGTCGCATTTTAGTTTTGACATAAAACATTCACTCCATATAAAATTTTAAAAAGTACAATATTTGTGATGAAAATTATTTAATTTTAATGTTCTAGACACATTAATATTTATAAATGAAGTACTTTTTTGGAAAAAAAGTACTTACATGTGTTTATATTTTGAAAAGAAGCCCTCTATTTATTAAAGTTAAACACTTTCATTAGGCTATCACCTAGAGAAACTTAAGCTTGATAAATTGTTTTGCCAGCTTATGCTCACAAACCCTAGTCCATTCTTCACAGAGTTTCTAAGATTACCTTAATTTGCGAATATGTAATCTCTATATAAATAGATTATAAGGAAGGACATTTTTGAAATACCTCTACTTTTTAAAAATGGGCTCAAGAATTATCTTTTTTTCCCCAACCTTATTGAAAATTTTGCTTTAAAATTAATCTTGTCTTCGTTTAAGGGTTAATAATCTTCAAGAGTTAAGTTGTTTACCTTCAAAGAGTCACATATCAAATTAACTAACGTATCAATGACAGAAATAACATATTTTTTTAAACGTGATCGCATTGAATATAAATTTATCAGGAAAATAACTTTATAAGGCCAAATGTAAACTCGATTAACTTTAATAGAGAAGAATATTTGAAAAGTCAGGTACTTACACAAGAAGGAAAAATAACTAAAACTCTTGACTTAAGGTAATTAACGTGGATACGCGTTTAATTTCGGGTCTCACTAAATATGAGGAGGGTCCCCAATAAATAATTTAGCAAAAAATTTTACGTAAAATAGAAAAAAAAAATGTATTTATTTCAGTCAAAGTGGTAATATTCATACTAATAATATTAGTAGTAAATATTAATTCAAACGAAAGTTGATGTTAATGTAACTTTAATTACCTTGCCATATATCAATTTTTGGAATTGTGTAGTTTAAAGTTATCGTTATAATTTATTTTTTTACAGATATCAACATGAATTTGGATAGTCTTTTTTAATGATAGTGCAGATTAATTCTCTATATATTTTATTATTTAATTCCTACTATTTGTTTACACTCTCCCTATATATATTTATAAATCTTGTTTAAATTTTCAATCGTTAATAAAATACTTTTATTCATCGACGCAAGTTCAAATACATTTTCTTAAACTTGTAGTGGATGACACTTGATATTAATACCGTTTTTTCATATACAAATTCATTAATTTAGCTTTATTTTTAATTCTAAATTTGTTTTACGTTATTTCTGACGAAGTTAAAACTATCTGCAACCAGGGAGCCACCAAAGTGGGAAGGGAATTAAATTGTTTTCTTGTTTTTAGTTACATTCATTAATCTATTTTTAATTTGTTTTCTCCATTGTGAAAATGTCTGTGGATTGTAGCAATAGAAATTGTCGCCCATGTTGCATCATTTTTCTTTGTTACCTTATTGATACAAATTTTGTAACATACGCGACATACTCTCGGCCCCAGATAGAGGTGTGGGAAGAAGTGAAGGATGACTTGTCATAATACTTTCAACTATTTATTGAACACACTAATTATCAACAGACACAATTCTAGTAACCAAACAAGAAGAGATGTTCCAATTAAGAGCAACTAAGGATTTAACTACGAGAGACGCAAATTATGAGAAGACTTCTATTATATATATAATATATATATATATATATATATATATATATATTGATCCTCCTTTTATGGGATCAATCCACTACTCTAATATTTGAGTTACAATTTAGCTATGGTGACCAATCGTCACTTAAATATCTTCAACTAGTTAATGCCCGAAACATGCAAACGATATATACTAATACCTGATAGGTAGCTATCTTTCTGTGTCGTCAGCTTCTTTATATTTCAATCTCCATGTAACTTCGTTTATCCATCTCACTAGCTAGAAAACCTATACTATATAGAACCGACCTATAGTATAGTAGCATATCACGGTTTCTTCTTCCAAAAGGGTTGGTTGTGATTGATAGCCCAAAGATTTCCCCTGGGATTAGTTGAAGGACGTGTATAGATCCGTCACAAATTTCATATATGTTTTGGATTCGAATACTTGGTATAAAACATTTATTTTGAATCCTAGAATTAGTTGAGATGAGAAATATGATTTTTAACGTATGCAGCACACCTTAATGATTTACGTTACGTGTTGGGGAAGTAAGAAGAGCGAAACCATTGCTCAGATTTCACCCTTGTCTTTTGAGTGTGAGTCGGAATTTACGGAATTATTCATTTTATTACTAATAGCCCTCGTAAAGCTCTAAATAGACGTGTTGTTGCTTATGCCACCTGATCGACAGTAGCATCAGATCAGGGTCCACGAAATTCATCGCGGCTAAGTGCTAGAATTTTATATCTATCGTTAGCCTAAGCTTTTGAGCCCCCCATGAAGGTGACAGTGCGATTGTGCTCGGTACAACACGATAGATGGCGACACCATTCGGACCCACTGATTGAACGAGCACGTTCTCCGTATATACTCGGTGGGCATTTGGTGGCATCGGGCATCGAACCCAGGCCTTCCGGTCTGGAGTCCGATGCTCTAACCACTAGACTACCCACGGCCCCACCTAAATAGACGTTAATACACGAAGCAATCAACGGGATATGACCGATCAAAGCATCAAGACACATTTTTTTTAGATTGAGAATCTATTCCTGGTGGTATCAATAAAAGTCTTTGGAATGAAGGGAAATGTAAGTATGGAGTGGGGGTAGATAGATCTTAAGAATAAGTTTTAATTAACAATATAGAGTAGATTCCATTTTCTTTTGAAAAGTTTATGAGCTTATGAAAAACAGCAGAATGAACTGAATGCAACTTCGGGTTATTTTACAGAAGCAACTACGAATAAATGTCTTTTACGAAGCTCTGCTTTGAAATATTTAGTATGTCTGTTACGAAAACAAAACAAAAAGTGAACCCCCCATAAAAACCTTACTCCACAAGTGAATATATTAATGTTTTTTTTCTATTAAGTTGAAAAAAAAAGTAATTGTTTGTGAATATGAGATTACTTTTAATATATGAGATTTCACATCATATTTTTATCGTAAATGCTTTATCTACTTCATAAACGTAAAAAAAAAAAACATTTACGATGAAGATATGACCATCGTAAAAATATTTATAGCTTCGTTGCACTTTAACAATGATCGTTGGTTCACTAATGTGGGTTCTCTGTTCTTCAAATAATTTTTCTTTCTTTTTTAAATATGTGTATCACCCCTCACAAAATCTAACTTAATAGATATAATCAAGACCATTAATCTCGACTTTGCTGTTTTCCTTTGTGATTTTTTTCTTGCAATAAGAAACGCGAAATTCAAAATTAAAAATCGAAAAATGAATACGAAAATTTAATGACATTTACACCCGAATCGGTTTTCAAACATAAAATTAAAAAAAAATCCATAAAGCAGTAAAACTAAATTTAAAGTGCTCGATTTTTAAATCCTGCAAAAACAACGTAATAAAAACATGTTTAACGTAATGAATTTTTTGCAAGTTGAAAATATATTCAATTTTGTCGTTTTTCTTACGGTCTCTTAATCTTTTTTTTTAAATATATATTTTGTGGTATGTTGAGATTTTTTTCAGCAACTTTAATGAATACGACTGAATTTTAAAAGAGCTCTATAGAAGTAATCTCTCCTCTCTCTCTCTCTCACACATACAACTAGACCAGGGTTTCGGCCGCGATGGTGGCCTTGTCTCGTTCTCAACTCAATAAAACCATAATTCGAATAATTTCAACGGCCGAATGTTATTTCCGGTTGTATTCTCCAAAAAACTGGGAATTTCGGGTGATAGGTCAACTAGTTATACTTGTGATGACAGATGTCCACGTACAGACCTAGGCCTACCACCATACACCATCTTTACTCGTGAGGTCAAAAGGCGGCAGTCGATCGCCCCGGTTTATGCAATTGTTTCGAGCTATTGTTCGTACGAGTATTTGACAACGTTTTATGAGCTGTCTGCTTTTAAGGGCCATACTTAGGATCTACATTTGTGACCCAGGGCCTTCTTTTGAGTAGGGGTCGAGGACCTCAAGAAGTCTTAAGACGTCTCTGCATGACGTACCCTGGACTGAAGGTCATCTTAATATTTGCCCTGCTTATTTAAACCGTATTTCTTAGAATGTTACTCACTGTGCCTTTGATGATTGTTTTTATAATTCTACATTGTATTAGGCTGCTCGTTGACTTCGGACTGAAGGGTCGGAGACGATTATAAGACAAGAAAATACTTGCTCTTAACACTGTTGAAAATTTTTTATTTAGATTAGATTTGTAACAAATCTAGTTCCCTTCTACCCTGTGACCCAGCTAAAGATGTGGAAGGAAGTGAAGGATTATTCAACATGATAAATTCCAATTATTTTATTTATCCCTTTAATCGACTCAAACACAAATCAATGCAACACTATTAATAGGATTAATAGATAACAGAGGGAGGGGACGAGAGTCGCGTTATGGGAAAATAATAGTTCCTCCTTAATATTACTTTACACGGTAGATATGTAACTAATGTCCGCTTAACTACTTTAATACTTTAAATATCAAAGGGATACGAAGGTGACAGTACCTGAACTTAGGAAATCTTCTAATAAATTCAATTTATCTATAACTCTTCCTGAGTATAATCTTTTACAAGGACTTTCGAACTATTTATAGTAATCTTCACCTTGTATCTTTCTTGTCACCTCTAGCTAACTAAACTTCTAACCTTTTAACTTTCTGTTATCGATTCTCTTCACTTCTAACTCCCTAACCCTCTTAACTCGTGAACAAGCACTATATATAATAAACTTAATTTACATATCACGTTTTCTTCTTAGGAGAAGATTGATAAATTTTACTGGCCTGAAAGAATACTAAGAGGATTATTAGAAGGAGGTCGCATATGGATCCGTCACAGATTCTTAAAGTTTTATTTATTTTTTAAAAAATTAACAGTTAGTATGAGCCTCGCATTGTAAATATTTCTAAATAACATTAAACGAGGAAAGCTAATAAATTCTAAAAAGAATATTGATTGCAGAAATATATAAGCAAACAATAATTCTTTCTTTTATATTGAACAATATTTAATTAGCTTTGTTTTGTAACTTAAAACTATTATTTTTAAACTGAAAATGGCGTTCTTTATTATTCAAAACCGCATAGAAATATTATAATGCGCTCAGAATAAATATTTGAAATTGAATATCCATTAGTTGAATTTCAATGTATACTGATCAAACAATTAATCGCGATTAAATATTATTATTTCGCATCTGGCAACGGCAGGCAGATGGCATAACCATTTCCCTGCCTTAATTAAGGGAATTTTTCCGCAGCGAATTCGAGAAATAAGTCTCAATTCTCAAAAGTAATTATAACGTTTTGAATCACAAATCGACAAACGGATGAAATTGTATACGTAGAATTCCCTAGCTGATTTCTCATACGCATTTCTCTCATTCTTTTAAATTTCGAATTATTTCAATAACGCTTGAATGAAAACAATAACAATTGTTTTTTGCCTTATGGAAAAATTGCAAGATTATAAATTCAAAAACTTTTATTACTTTTTTTTTCAAATAAAAATTGTAAATTAAAATAGGAAATTTCTCAATCTTTTTAACGTGATAGGATTTAATGCGCAAGAGTTATTAGAAACTAAAGCAGATTTGTTTCGTTTAAAACTAAATCGTATTTGTTTTTTTATCTAATTCTTTGGAGGCTTTTATCTTAGTCTTTTTACAATTAAATGCTTGAATGAGAGAGATTCCCCCACCCCTTTAGATGCATAACTGTATCCGTGTTGTATTCACAGAAATTTAAATATAGTTTATTTTAATCCCATTGTGTGTATATCTTTTTAAGTAACTGATTGTGCTAGGGATTTTTTTTAAATTTTATTATTAACAGCTGGAAATATTTGCATTGCTCGACTTTATAATAAATGGTGACTTGTATGATTAAAACATAAATCATATAAATTAAAATGTTTTAATAAATCTCTTTATACAAAATAAAACAAAATTGTACATAAAAAATAATAATAAAAGCTTTAATGAGATAGATTACAAAAAAATAAGATAATTGCTTCTTTGCCGATATTATCACTAACTCATGCAACGAATGTATTTACTATACTTTCTTAGTCATAATTTAGTCCATTGAGTTAAGCTCATCTGACGTCATAGTCAGATGATAACTGCTGTCACGTGTTTTTAGCCAATCTGTTTATAAATTCATGTGACGTCATAGTCCACTAGATAAATGTAATCACGAGTTTTTAATCAATCAGTTCATAAAGTATGTAACATCGTTTTTACACGATAAATGAAATTCATGTGACGTCACAGTCACATGATAAATATAATCACGTTTCTAGTCTCTCAGTTCATCCCTTGTGCTGTTGCCATCCTTTGGTTTTTTGCAGAAATTTTCTTTTAAAGAACACATACTTGTCAACAATAATAATGTACATAAGTAAACAAAATCCACATGTTATAAAAGTAGAAGAAAATAATTACCTTTTTAATTTTGAAAATTATTTTGAAAAAACATAATAGTTTAACACCTTTACCCAACGATCGAATTTGAAAATTGATTTTAATTTTACATGTACAATAAGTAACAAATAAAATTCTAGTATCGGTTTTAACTTCAATGCAGAATATGTGTTTGCATTTATCATGGAACCATCATGAATTTAGCGCATTTAATGAACTACAAATTGCCCATTAAATTTGATTATTACATCGCATTTTACAAATCGGGGTTGCCATCTTAGCGTAGGCTTGAACGTTGGCATTGTTGCGTTAGAACGTAAAAAAATACCCTTTTATTTTAAACTAATTTAATTACTTTTGCTTTGAAGACTTTGAGCTTTGTCCATTGATGAACCAGTCAATTAGCAATAAATAACAACTAAACACGTAATGGTGATAAAATTATAGTTTGAAATAGCGAAATTTTCACATATCGAACATGCAACTAATAAAATGTTCACATAAGTTTAATGTGTATCTCAATTTTTTCTAATATCAATGTACAGTAGGCCAGTTATTCACAAAGTGGTCTATATAGACCCTAGAGGGTCTATGATAATCTGCAAGGAGTCCACGTAAAAAATAATAATTTGGGGGGTCTATGAGGTGTAAGAAGGATCTATGATAGTGGCTCTCATTAAACTAGATAATGACTTTAATTTTAAAAGAAAATTTAATCAAGTGGAATCCAAATTTTAGCTATTTAAGGTATCCGACTACTTACGATAACTTTTTTTTTAAAAAAAGGAGGATATGGGGATTTTTTTTGCTGTTTTTAGATTTTTTTAGTACATTTTAAGAAAAATTTGCTAAAATTTAGGAAAAAAAAAAGTTATTGCTACTAAAATGGGGGAAAAACTGGTAAAAATGTACAAAAAATAACCTAAACGCGGCCCATTCTAAACCAAAAGTTTATGCACAAATTTTCAATTCTTAAGTATTGCTATGTTATTTATTTTTAGAATGACCTTCAGGATAAGAGATATTTTAATTTTTACAAAAACTAGAACACTTTATCTTAGTTATTACATAAAATTGCTTAAAAAACAGTGATTAAATTAACATAAGTGACTGTATATTTGGTAATAAGACAGTGATTGATAAATCTGAAAGTTAAAACACTTCTACTACTATACAGAACATACACAAAAAATTTCACAGTTAATTATTTTCAAAACTTTTTTAGCAATCGCTGTCCCCGTTTCAGCATTAAAAAAAACAGATTTCGAGTAAAACGCGTTTTAAAATATGACATCTTGCTTAAAGTAATGGCATCTGCTTTTACTAAAAGACTTCTAGTTTTTGTTCTAGTGAACGGGAAATGATTATCTTGGTATTATTATAAAGCTAAAATAAAATCATAAAAAGTTTGTCAATTTTGGGTGAAATTCACAATTTTAGGGTAGTCGGATACCTTAACATCTGTCCTAAATATTCTCTATTGGAGGAGGATCGGCTGGATAACAACAGTGATATAGGAGGACGAGCGTAATACTGTTGGAAAATACTCTACTGAATACTGCTTATGAACAGCACAACCTGTCCAATCACCACAGGGTGCTTGAGATAGTAACAGGAGTGTTTTTCTTGACATAAGAAATTGCCTACCTCACTATAATGCCTGGAGAAGGTCCAATATACCTACGTCACAAATAGCCTGGCTCCAAGTACGTATGTGGTCTCTGGCACCAATGAAAAAAAGACGAATGATCCTCAACAGAGAATACAACCAATCGCCACTACGATTTTTATTGATTTCTAGCTTAACACCAGTGCAGTCACAAATATATGAACACTAGCAGGCGTCTGGTTCAAAACTGTTTTTCATGCAATCGGTTTGTTACGATTCGCCGTGTCACTCTGGTGTCCACATAAACTGTTATTTCTATTACAGAGGCTGTATGATACGCCACAGATCTACTGCAAATGCGAGGCACTTTTCTGTCAATAGTGACCAATGTGAAGCCGAGCCGAAGTGTTTTCGGTATTGTTCCTTGTTATTTCTTTCTTCAATGGGCTGCACTTTAGCAACTTATCCCTTGCAAACGCGGCAAATCCCCAAATGTGAGAACCATTTCATTGGGGTTGCTCTCGCTATCAAATTCGAACGCTTGAATTAATTTTAAATCAAGATATCGCTAGATGGTGGATATTGTCTTGGTTTAATTTTGCCGAGAGTACCAGAGCGAAATTGATACCCGAGAGATCTTTTACATGCTACATAATCATATGACAGGCATGCCTACGGTTTTTGGATTCAGAAAATCTATCGACTCCAGTCGGGATCAACCCCCACCCCCGCAATCTTAGGCTCATGAAGTGGCCATGCTACCTCTAAGCCACCGGAGCCGATCATATTCAACAATTACATGTGGCCGCGGTAGCCAAGTGGTCAAGGTATCGGATCATGGCTAGCGTATCATGAGTTCGACCCCAGTACTACTGAAGACCCCTCATGTTGGGGAGAGATGCACGTGATCTCAAACGTCCTCCCGTTGGTGTGGCTTTGTAGTTAGGAGAGGAGGGGGCCAGCTCAGGTGTAGTCCACGTCACTTGACCATGGTTCAAAATGACGCGGTCCGTCGCCAAAAGCCCTCGTGTAGCTAAACAATGAGACGTTAATATTCACTCGCTTACTCTCCCTGAAAAACACATCCCTGAAAAAAATATTCTGCAATATTATAGGAAGAAAATCCGCTTTGTCGTTACTCTATTATACCGTTTCGTTCAAACTCACTATTACTGGCGTATCTAGTTCTGAGTTGGTCCTGTATCAAAATTCTTTTGGGGCCCTTTTTCAGATACGAGCATCATGTTAGTGGGACTGTAGTTACACGTGTTGGGGCCCCTGAAGTTCGGGGGCCCCGTTTCCTTGATGCGGCTGATACGGTGCTAGCTACACCCCTGCTTAGAATACTGCCTTCTTCATCTCCTTAAAGGCATTCTTGGCTAAAACCCATCTTGCAACACCTAATCTAGAAGATAAATAACACTTACTAGTTTCCGTCGCACATTTAAAGCAACTTCATAGCGGAACTACTAGCTGTATTGTTATTGGTCAAATGCAAACTTGAATGAATGCTATCTTTCAGATGTACAAGCACTACGCCTCCCAAATTGCTTTTATCTAGCACATCTATTCTTAGTATTGAAATTTTATTTTCCATCGACCCCCACACACATCATTCCCTAACTTCTATCTTTTGACTAATTAAGTTTGTTATGTATCCATTATTATTACTCTTTTTTACTTTAGCAGCAATATTTTATTCTTTAATAATATATTCCTTTTCCAATGTTTTGCTACAGTCGTATACTCGATTAGGTCTAGCAACTGAAGATTTTATTAAAACACAAAGATTTTTTTTGAAATATAGACATCTAACCACTACTGAACAACTTAAAAAATAAAAATTGAATAATTTGGCTTCAATAATTTATTGTAATTTTTAATAAAAGACAATATAGTAAGTGTGATATCCTAAAGTTAAATACACTCATGTCCATAAATTAAGGATAATTTAGAATCACACAGAAATTGAACTCTAAAATAAAAATTTCACCTGTAGAATTATCACACACATCTTGAAGAAGAATATGCAAATTACAGGAAACCACCAGATGGCGCGGACAGTACGTCACAATGACGAGAGTGTAAGAGAGGGGTATATAAGGAATGGTGGCAAAGAAGTAAAATTGTTCACAAGCGCTTTAAAAGCCTTTCAGTGCAATAACCGCATAGTTATTGCACGAAGGAAGCATTTGGATGATTTTTTACGTGGTAGAATTATTGGACGACTGGAATGTGGACGTACTCAGCTAGAAGTATCCGAGAAACTTGGAATCGCCCAGAGTGTCATCTCCAGGCTTTGGAAACGATTCCAAGATGATGGTAATGTGAGTAGATATTACAGCACAGGTCACCCCCGAGTTCCAACGCTGAATGAGGACCGGTATTTGGCAGTTACTGCCAAAAGAAACAGACGGAGCACAGCATCAGACCTATCTCGTAAGCTCTCTTCAGCTACCAGTCCGACAGTTTCAAGGCAGACCGTGTACAGATGCTTAGGGCACATTGGTCTATATGCTCGTAGGCCTGTCAGATGTGTTCCCCTTACCGCAACCCACTGTCACCTGCGATTAACCTGGAGTAGAGAGCATGCATTGTGGACACCGCAACAGTGGTCTTGTGTGATGTTTTCCGACGAGTCCAGGTTTAGTTTGCAGTCTGATTCTCGCCGGACTTTCATATGGAGAGCGCCAGGTTCCCGTTACCACCAAGAGAACACCATTGAACGACACCGTTATGGTGGTGCAGGATGGCTCGTTTGGAAAGGAATTATTCTTGTTTCCAGAACTGACCTGCATGTTCAGAGTGTAACGATGACAGGCCACATCTATCGGGATGTCATTCTGAAACAACATGTACGTTTGTTTCGGGGCGCCATGGGTGCTGAATTTCTGTTTATGGAGGACAACGCCCGTCCTCACCGTGCAAACATTGTAGACGAATGCCTTCAATCGGAGGATATCACCCGTATGGATTGGCCAGCATACTCACCGGACTTGAATCCAATAGAGCATGTGTGGGATATGCTTGGCCGACGAATTGCAGCCCGTCAACCCCCTTCCACCTGTCTACCGGAACTTCGGAGGGCATTGCTTGATGAGTGGTGTAATATTCCCCAAGATCAGATTGATAATTTGATACTCAGCATGCGTAGGCGTTGTAAGGCATGTATTGCATCGTCCGGGAGACATACTTCGTATTAATGATCATACTAACCATGCTATACTGTTTTTTGTAAGTAGGTTCTTTTTTGAAATTTGCTCCAGGGAGTAAAAATCGCAATTTTTATTAATTATGCCAAACATATAGCATCTTTTTTGCTATTTACCTTTTGTTTAATAAATAGATTTTACAAATACGTAAGTCAAATTTGTTTTGCTTCTGTCTCTTTCTTTGCCTGAACTTCATTATCCTTAATTTATGGAATTAGAACTGAGTAAAAAAATGCGTGTAATTTATTCTATGGGGGAAACATTTTATGTTTGTTGATTTGAGACTAAACTGAAAATTTATAGGCCTTAAAAATTACGACAAACGCAAAATACTTATCTCTATTTTCAAAAAACACAAGCCAGTAATTAATGACAATTACATTTTGAGTTAATGTAATTATTATTAAAATAATTTACTCAGTAAATAATTTTAATGCACAAGTTTTGTTTTAATTAAAAATTCGCCATAGGCTCCTTATTATTGCACAGTTATTACTTATTACTTATTTGTTTATTTATTATTTATTTTGTATATAAAACACGCACTACAAGTCGTGACACATTTTTACAATAAGTGTCTTGCTTTAATCTAAAAATCACAAGTTGCAGAAAGTTTGCTTAAAAATACCTCATGGTTTGTGAAACTCTAAAAACAGACTTTACGAAAAATATCTAGAATTTTTTTTCCAAATAAAAGAAATATCGTGTCTTACTTATTATCCTCCAAGAGATATTGGAATAATCTATTTAGGATAGCTTCAATAACGAGAAAGAACGTGGAAGAATAGAAGGAGTAATGCGGAAGATAGAAAAGTGGATCAGAAAAACGACAGGCAATTTCCTGCCAAAAGTTAGTTCGGAAGCAGGTCGTTAGCCCGAAACGATCGCCTCTTGATCCCGGTTGTCATTTGCTGCAAATTCTTTATTCCCGATTTGCCAACGGAAGTGAAGTCATATTCAAGACGTCGCGAAAGTGAGGTTCATATTACTCGACTGCTTTTCGAAAAGTTTAAGGAGTGAATGAGTTAGAGAAGATTCGAAAGGGATTTATTCTGATAGTAAGGCATCGTAAAAAAATTTAACGAAAATAAATTCAAATTTGGGGGAAATTAAAAACTGCAAACTCACACGATTTTTTAATATATTTAAGGTAATAAAAAAAATTAGTCGTTTGTTAAAAGATCTGAAAAAAAAATCCTTTAAGGAGGACATATTAATAGCCTGGCAACTAGTGATTAAAAACTTTCATTTTATAGAAGTATAAATATTTTAAAGCTTTTATGGCAAAAAATTATTTTAGTTCACATCTTTTTGTGATAGAGGAAAAAAGTAATGGATTTAAATTGCTCCAACAGCTCGTTATTCTGTATAAGAATTTTATCGAATATAATGGAAGAAAATAATTCGCCAAGTTGGCGATAAATAATGGTGCACATTAAAATAGAATCCAACAGCTTTTAATTATATTTTCTATTATTTTTTACATATTGCTTGATGATAAAATTTCTAAACTAGAAACTACTCTAGTGAAATCCTATTTTGGTGCTCAACTTGTCGATAATTTATTGAATTACGCCAGATTGGCACAAAATAAGTTTTGCAATATATAACAGAAACTATCAGTTACCCATTTTACGCATAAAAAGTAGAACAGCAAGCCTGGTAAATTTAGCGCTGTTAAAATAAACCAGTACCAAGAAATGTACTAAAATACGCTAAACCATCTGTTTTTACTAAAATAAAAATAAATAAATAAAAATCTAATGTAGAGTAAAAATGCGAATTCAAGCATCGATTATTGAAACATTTTTTTTATAAGATTGAAAATTATTTTATACATATCTGCTCAATTTTTTACAGCTGTTAACTTGAATAAACAGTTCTAAATCTAAAAATAATAAACAATTAGGAAATAAGTATGTTTCCTTTTTCTTACGTGTTACTTTATAATTTTTCAATTTCTTTTCTAATAATTGACTTAAAAACTTTTTAAAGGATACTTATCTTCAAAAGAAATGCTTTTTGAAAAATAGAAGCATTTAAAGTGCTCAATTTTAAAACTTTTTTGTAAAATTTAGTTTTTTCCCCTAATATTGATTTAGTTATTTGTTTTGATACCCATTGAAGAACTCAGTTTATGTAGTAAAAACTGCTGAAGTATACGACTGGGAAAAGGGTATAATTTGGATCGTTTCAAGTTTTCTTAATCGAAAAATAAAGATATGTTACATTAGGGCCCAATGAAGCTTCTGACTATAACATAAAAGAAAAAGTTTATATGTGATCGCTGTTCATCTCGCTGGTTTAATGTTTAAATCGAAACTTTGAAAGCGTCTCTTCTTGAATCGTTACAAGAAGTATAATTAAGGTTTAATTTGAGTATATAACTCTAGTCTATAGTTCTTACATAATTATATAAATTTTATTTTCTCGGAGTTCCTTTCTGTAATTCGATTAATAAATCGTCTCGGTTGGCACATCACCAAAGAATATCCCCCCCCCCAAATAACAACGGATTGGTGTTTACAATTGCAGACCCAGAGCATTCCCCCGCGTGTTGATATCACTTTCAAGTGCAACACCATTTAGGTGGAATACCAATTGCCGCAATGTGATTTTGACACACAGCTTTCTTCTCCACCTGAGCTCTAACGATGCGAATTTATGTTAGGAATTTTAATTTTTACGAGAGCACTTTAGCCAAATAGGCACTCTAGGGATCTTTAATATGCCGTATAATCATACGCATCATGAAAATCCACCGACCAATTTTCTGTATCATGAAAATCCATTGATTTGGGTTGAGGTCGAACTCGCAACCTTAGGCTTACAAGGCCAGCTACAAACCAATTACGCCACCTAGCCGGCTCGCCCAAAATATTTGTTGCTAATATTTTGTTCTTCAGAAAGGTACTATTGTGGATTATAATTTGAAAATTTTATTGTTTATTTGTTGCATTATGAATGCAGAAAAATTTGTTGTTTTATTTATAATTATTAATTTGACTTATTATTATCTTTACTAGTTTAGCGTTGGTCTCAGCATAATATTATTTACATCATCTTATGAATTAACCCTTTCACGAATAAGGGAAATATTTCCTCCCTTCTAAAATTGGTGATCGTCGTATTTAATTATGATTTTATCTACATTTTTTATACAGAATATCAAACAAAACGTATGCCGAACGCAATTATGAGAAGGAGGCTCGTACTTTTAGTTCCGTAAGCATGCACTATACCACTAGATAAAAGTGATCACCACCGCCCGGAGGTTGTTACTGGCTTATGTAGATGATACCGCTACAATACTCCCTTACCAGTGAGTCGGTGGATAGGTGAACGAGCGATATATTTATGGAGAGCGTGTGAGTTGTTGCACTTTGGATCTGACGACTTTGATTGCTGCGTCATGTGTATCTGACGGCTTGTTTGCTGCGACATGTGTGCCGTTTTCTGCGTCATGTGTATCTGAGGGCTTGGTTGCATTTGGTGCGGGTAGATGGTGCCACGGTAGCTCAGAAGGGTTAGGCCTTTTCTTAGTTCAGCCAGGGTCACCCACGAGGAGGTGCGCATCCGGAAGACAGAACCCGGTACCTATGGTTCCGTAAGTACGTAGCTTACAATGCTCACCTTAGTCTGGAGGTTGTTACTGACTTATATAGATGATACAGCTACACCAGCGTTTTTTCAAACTGTGGGGCGCGCCCCCCTAGGGTGCCGAAATAGCTCTACGGGGGGGGGACGAGCATATTGAAAAGTCGAAAAAAAAGTTTATTTAAGAAATTAATTTGTGGAAAAAAAACAAATAAATACATTCTGGTATAACAAAAAATAAAATACACATTTACACTGATATAATACACATAAATAGATCTATCCTACACATAGCTTAACAATACTAAGTTAAAAACAGTGACCCCATGGATTTGTCACATGTAAAATTATATCCAAAAATTAATACTTATCTTGATTTATATATTTATCCATGGGCTTGTCATATATAAAGTAATATACAAAAATTAACACTTATATTGATAATTTGTACGGTTTATAATTAATCCCTTAATTGCCAGTTCAAAGTTACGCGACTCGCTCCCCAATTCCACCGTTTTCTATGTAGGGAAAGGTATGTGATGTATTGGGGAAGGGAAGAAAAGGAATAAATAAGCAAATCTCCTCTGAAATAAGTAAATCCTTCGCAAATACTGCCAAGGTCTCTTTATTGCATTCCAAACCCTTCGGAATAATTTTATGGATAGCAGTGCACAAAAATAAAATAAAATAAAACGTACTTTGGAAAAATATATATATACTTCTGGGGCAATTATCGCTTTGATTGAGTGAGACGTTTATATACGTCGGTGGAACTTAAAAGGTTTAAATTGTAGCTTTTGCATCAATTGAATTCAACTCATTTTTATTGTATGGAGGGGGATACGATGAAAATTATGACGGAATGTTGGGTCGCAAATAGTGAAAGTTTAGAAATACTGAACTACACACTCCCCCATGAGTGAGTAAACAGGAATATTTCAGAGAAAAAACCTTTCAAATCAATTGGCTGTAATGATAAAAAAATGGCTGTGAATTAACGCGAATGCTAGCCTCAAAGTTTCCCCAAGATTATTAATGATAAGGTCGCGTATAGATTCGTCACAACTCTTTTTCAATTAAACTGAGGCCTTTTGCCAAATCCCAAACCATCCTTTGATCTTCTTTTTGAACTGGGTCTTAAGTTCTTCACAGTTTTGCTCTTGCTCATGCATTTCTATGAGTTCAACCATTGTCAGTTTTTGAATGTAACCATGTCGTAATCTATCACTACCCCTATGATTATTAACTCCCCTTCGCGTATTATCTAAATCTGAATATGTTGGATCCATAATTAATTACAACTAATTAGTAAATCAATCTTATTTATTGACCTTTCTTAATGAGAGATTACACAAATACTATTCAAACCTTAAGATCAACAAAATACAGTGGAGTACGAGAAGAATTCGATTATGAACGACGGAATCCTAACTGAATCCACGGAGAACAACGCGTACAATCAAGCTACACATTTATATTTAATTTATGAAAACAACTGACCTGATACCTTTTCTTAAGGCAGGTTCTTCTATATCTGGATTGCTTTAATGAGCGGCTTCAATCTCAGCTATCTTTCAGTTCCGTCCCGAACCGATTTAATGAATACTTTTCAGTAGTCTTCTCCCGACGAATATATTTCCACTAGAAAAACTACTATCTCAAAAACACCCTCCTTTTTCTTCATTTCATTTATCCTTTTTATATCCTTTTCGAACTCGCTAAACCCGAAAATATCTCGTTTGCATAAGTCACACTTTTTGGCTCTCGGAGGAGATTGGTTGAAATAAATAAAACAATTTAAAGAAGTCGAGAGAAGGTTAGTGAAACGCGTAAGTACCCGTCACAACTACTATCCACGTCTAAATTTATTTGCCTGCCAGGATCGACAACTTCTTCAATCACGTTACCTATTTCATTAGGCTCTAGCACTAATTCTGTCTGAATTTTAGTGATGAAAAAGAATGGACACAGTTTTTTCCAGACCTCATTTTTTGAAATTGGTGTAAGTAATCGATTTGTGTAGCTTCTCGAACAAAAGACGAATTGTGGAGATTTGAAAATCACGCAACTCTGGGTTCGAGTAAATCAAGGTATTACTGTATATTAAATTCAAATTTGAAGTCATTTTGACTAGTAGTTCTTTTTTCGCAACATTTTGAAAGGGGGACATAAATTATAATCACTTTGTATAATTTTGTGCAATAATAAAGTATATTTGAACAAATGAAAATAAATGCCTGATAAAACTACGCATTGGTCCAAGTGGAACTGAAATATAGATGCAAAAAAAAAAAAAAAAATGCACATTGTTATATACAGGATGGTCCCATATTCATGGTACAAATTTTAAGGGTAGGTACAGGAGATTAGATTGACCTTTGGATTAGAAATCCAACGCGCTATCCATTGTGCCACAGGGGCACAAAGGACAATTTTCCTTTCAGTATATGCTGTTGCACTATTATTTTTGTCACTATTAATTCATTTTTAATTTAATTAATGAATTAATATTTGAAAAAAACTTTATTAACATCAAGTGTTGTCCACTACAAGTTTAAAAAGTGTATTTGAGCTTGAAAGGATGAATAGAAAATATTTTATTAACGATTGAAAATTTAAACAATATATATATATAGGGAGAGAGGGAACCAATAGTAGGAATTGTGTGAAAAAGTGGCGGGGGTGTACACCATTATGCATATCAAATTAATGAGCACTGATTGCAACGATGGATACTGTCAAATAAACATAAATATCAAAAAGCTTTTCAGAAGCACAAACAAAATTTTCGTCGCAAGAATAAAATTCTATCTATACACGCCATCTGATCAAAATATAAACTAATTAAATTTCTCACAAATCTTGTTGTTTCAAATCAAGATAAAAATAATGATTAAAAAAGAGGAAAATAATTGTGTTGGAAAATATTTCATAATTACTCTCCTGCTTTAATTAACTTATTAAACTTTCCTCAGATTTCCATTTTTAATTTTCCCACTAAACTATGAAAGTTAAACATAATTCCTTGCGTTAGCAACTCTTACGTTTCGGGACAAATTTATATAAGCGCGTTTTAATTCTCGTGGCAAACAATAAGTGTTTAAGAATTACTTTATTTGACAGAATTCAGTCAACGTGTGAGTTTTACAAAGTTTGTCTCTTAAAAGCTTTTATGTGCTTTACTTTTCTTTCAAAACTCTTCAGATTCTTCCACTTTTCCAATTTGGAAGAGATTTAATATTCTGATAATATTTTTCTTTGCGATCGGTACACGCACGAACAGACTATTGTTATTTAATCCTTTTAATTAGAAATAACGGCCTTCTGAAAGAAAGAAGTGCCTTTCGTTTTGTTTTGGGGGAAATTATTGATCACTTGTAATCGGAACTAAAGTTCGAGTCGAACTGAAGGTTCGATGAGAAGCTTTTGTTTGCTTATTTTTTGTTTGAGCCATCTACTTGTTCTGTTTTCACGAATAGCAGATGTGATTGTTTTGAGAACTTTGTAATTGTTCTTTTTATTTGTGTTTGAGAACGATTTGCACTTAAAGAGTATCTTTATTGTGCTCATTGCCTTTATTTCTATAATGCTTGTGAAAAAGGTGCAATAGGTTGACCTTTTAAATTACTTGGACTGGACTGGATCTTTAGCGGGGTGAAGAAATAGTGTTAAACCGAATTATATATATACAGTACATGATTATAAATAACCTGTCATAAAAAACATAACAACAACCATTAAAACATACCCTTACGTGTCGATTGAACAGAAGTAAAGATGTTTTTGCAAATTGTTGAACAAGTAATATACAAAAAGTTTAAGTCAATTCCTACTTTGAATGGATGAATAGAAAATATTTTATTGAAAGTTTAATATATATATATATATATATTTATATAGGGAGAGAGAGTGAACTAATAGTAGGAATTGAAAAAAAGAGCATTGTTTGTCTGCATTGTTGTAACAATGCAAACCCGGTTTGGCTGAAAAACCGGTTTTCGACGCAACTTTTGTCATTGTTTTAAAAGTTACATTGTTACAACAATGGAGACGAATCTAAGTTGGCGTCGAAAACCGGTAATTAATTTAACTAATTAGCCGGTATTTAATCAATTAATATTTGAAAAACTGTATTAACACCAAGTTTCATCCATTACAAGTTTAAAAAAAATTTATTTGATTTTGATTCAATGAATAGAAAGTATTTTATTAACGATTGAAAATTTGAACAAGATATATATATAGGGAGAGAGTGAGCTAATAGTAGGAATTGAAAAATGAACTATTTTTTTCAAGTGAGTTCATAGTTTCATGATAATTGCAATCGCATGTTTCAAGGTAATAAATTTATGGGTTTTACTGTTGCCAACTTTTTCTTTTTACAGTAACTATCTTTTAGAAAATATATATTTGTTAACAATAATAATGCACATAGGTAAACAAAGTACACTTGATTTAAAAAGACACATATAATATAATTCTTTAAGAAGTTTTACAAACTTTTTGAAGAGAATTTTAATATTTGAACATCTGTAACAAGTTTCAGAGTTTTATCTAAATTCTATAAATATAGAACAACAAGTACAAGTTAATGATATTTTTAAATTCAATGGAGATCACGTGATTGCACATTTATCGTGTGATCGTCATGAATTTAGCCCGTTAAACAGAAACTCAAAACATATTTTCAAATAGAAAATTGTGCTGAAACATTAGTTGATTCTATAAGTTTGGCATCAAACGGTATCAATTTTCACACTGGCGACTCTTGTATCATACGACAAAAAATTCTATGCATTTGCATTTTTTAAAAAGGTGAGAAAAATGGTTTTTACTGCATTAATATAACGATGCAGAGTAATATTTTGTGGGTTTGGGTTTTTTCTGTGTTTTTATTTTAATATTAATTTTGCTGTAGACATTATAAAAAAATTCTAAACAACCGTTTCTGAAGTTTTGTGTTTGAAATTTTCTTTTCTTTTAACGACTTAAATGTTCAAAAACAGGTGTTTTTTTAAACTTTTGTCCTTAACTTGGCTCCACAAGTTCTTTAAATGCATTATAAATAAAATATCGTTGTCGTTCTGCTGGATATTAAAGTTGCAATATCGAGTAGGAAAGCAAATAACAAAACTTTATTTATTGTACATATACAGCGTAGTAGAAAAAACTACGATTATATTTGTAGGGAATTTAAGGATATACAAAATCCTAAATTATTACCCTTAGCTGCCACTTTTGGCAGCTAAAAGAATAGCCTGAAAGAGCAGTCTGAATTGGCCTTACATGACAAATACGGGTAAGTGTTTCCATGCTGTTTCATGTCTATGTCTCACTTCATCAACATGCGGTGGTTGGACAGCAATGGCAGCACAATCTATCTCTCAGCCACCCATGATCAGATGGTTTCAGTGGGTGAGAGATATTGAAAATTTATTGGTTAGGACATCAGTCAAACACCCTCTGTGTCAAGGAAGGCAGGTACGTCATAAGGCATGGTCCAACTGAGCCCAGGACCTCATCCTTGGTGGAGGTCTCGTTTCGTCCTGACTCATCCTCAATAAGACCATGATTTGAATAATTTTATTGTTCGAACATTATTCCGGCACATATTCTTCGAAAAACAGGGAATTTCCAATTACATGTCAACTGGCAACAGTGGCATGACCGTTATATGATCACCGTTGTCCATGCCTAGGCCTAGGTTTAATACCATAAATGATCAGTCAAATAATTTAGTCAGCCACCCGTCCGGTATAGTGGTCAGTGAAGCTGGCTGCGGTGCCGTAGGGACTGGGTTCGAATCCCGGAGAAGGCATGGATGCATGTGTTGTAATCCCCTTTCTTCTGACTGTGTTGTATGCCCCGGTGTTATACATTGCGTGGTGCACGGGGTTTATAAATGTTTAAAAAAATCATTTATTCGAAATGCTGCCATCGGTCAAGCTGGTTTGTTCCGAGGTTTGTGACATTGTGAGCTATGCAGATTTATTTGTTTCATATTACCGTTTGTACGAGTGTTTGACAATGTATGCTGTATACTGTCTGCTTTAAAGGTCACAGGTAGGGCCAACTTTTAAACAGGGGCCCAAGGCCTCAAAATTCTTACGATGTTCCTGGAGGTAGATCCGGACACGACGGTCAACATTCGGTCTTGCGTTATCTTTTTGAAAGTTGACGTCTTCGAGACTCCGAAGATACGGCATAGCCTTAACACCTGAGAAATGTAATGCGGGCTCTTCAGAATATTGACACCAAACAAGAGGGGTTTTCGTATTATACTGCAATACCATCGCATCAGGTACAGGGTTTATATGCGATATAGGTGCCTCAAAACACGCATACTTCCATCATGACGTCTATCGACACTCATCTGAAAAGACGACGTTGTGTAACCAGTTTCGGCGTTGGGCGAACCATTGTCACTATGTATACATATGCTGCAGTGTTAAAGGAAGTCATAATAATGGTCGACATTCAGAGTCTTCAACTTCTTCGGACGTCGTCGTTTTGTCCGCGTGGATACTTGTTGAGTTGCAAATAAGACCACATCTTGGCTCAAGGTTCATGATATGGCTGTACGTTCCTACAAGGCTGCCCTAAATACATTTCTGTCCTTTCAGAGGTTAGCGATGAAAGTATTGAGATTCCTAATGTGTTCAGTGTAATCCTTCTGAATCCATCAGTTCTTTATTCACATGGTGTAAGGTTCATGCATGCCACTAGATGGTGCTATTTAAATTATAAGGTGTGTATTTTTGTTTACCCACCAGAATGTAAGAACAAAGAATTTGTACGAGGCTGAAAGGGCAATTCGCTCTATCTTAGCGATATTTTTTATATATTTTATTTGGAATAAAACGATTTGAAAAGAGATCAACATGGAAACTGGAGGCACCGACGAGGATCGCAGGGGTTACTAAAGGATGTCACGTCAAACTAAAGGATGTGTGGATCTGATTATCAGATCACAGTTTTCGAATGAGAGGATTGAAGTGAACACTTTTATTTTAAATAAGGTTGTGACGGATCTATACGGATTTCTACTAATTTCTTCTTTTACCTTTAAATCAAAATATTTATTTCAACCAACCTTCATCGAGAAACCAAGCGTGATTTATGTAAATGAGGAATATTATATAAATTCGGTTTTCGCGAGTTGAAGGAGAGCGAAGTAAGAGGTCAAGTTAAGTAAAGTAAAGTAAAGTAAAGTGAAGAGAGTGAGCTGTCGACACGTAGTTGTCGACAAGTTAAGCGAGGTTGATACGTTTGATGTGTGCAAGGAGAAGAGGTTATTGAAGATTGAAAAGCAGTGTAATTAAATATTACGGAGCGTGGAACCATCGGCATTTGATCCAGTTAAAGATAGTGCCTGAAATTCTCTGTGAAGGAACCGAAGCATTAAGGAACAAGGTATTGTAAATTTGATTAAGTAAAAGCTATTACTGTGCGGCGTAGTTGTAAATGTGCGCGTTTAAGCTATCTTAGATTCTGTTGAAGTTCTGTAATATTATCCCCGCATTTTTTATATCTCACCTCTGCACTCTACCATTGTTTGTATACCTTAATTATAATTGTGTTGTGTCTGTTTCTTAATAAGTGATAAGAATTAATAAATCAGTTTAGATTGGAATATTGTCTATGGATTACTTAGTTCCTCCTACACATCTAGCCGTGTTTTCAGATAAACGGGAAGGTTCGAATGTAAGGGTTGACTATAGGTCACCACAAGTTCACTTCATAAATACCTTCGGAATTTTTGGATGTGAAGGATTTGTACTATTTGAAATCAAGTACTCTATCAGATGAGGACTTTATGCATTCTAAAGAATGTGATATAATTTTAGGGTCTGATTGTTTTTTTGAAATTCTTTGCAGTGGAAAAATTTTTGGTTCTAAAAATGAACCGATTGTTCCAAGAACTATGTTTGGATGGGTTGTAGCAGGAAAGCTTAATGTTAAAAATAAGGAACCAAATGAATTGTATTCTCATTTTTTGAGCACTTGAGAATGAATTAAATACCAATTCTTTGTTCTTACAATCTGGCAAGTAAACAAAAATAAAAATACACACCTTATAATTTAAATAGCGCCATCTAGTGGCATACATGAACCCTTACACATGGTAGTCGATGAATTCAGACTGATGCGAATTTCAATGTCATGGAAACTTAAACCGCAATCTGATAGGCCACGATCTTGTTGATATCGAATTCTGACATGTTACTAATATCCTTTTTCCCCTTATACGAAGTATAAACGATCTTCTGACGAGCAATCAATATTCAAATACGATTTCTGAAAGAAATTTGTTGCGTGCTTTCCATTTATACAAAGCTTGAGATGTCTCCTGCATCTTTCGATTGTGTTTATATGCTAATTATTTGCATACTTCATGAATTTGACGCATTTAATATCCCTTCCTCATGGTGTTAAAATTTTAGTGGTTAGCAGTATACATTAATAAAGTACTTGGAATACCGACAGAGGGTTTTAAATCGATGTTACGGTAGAATATTTAAAAACATATTTGCAAGTGAAAATGTAGTAATCTTAGCTGATTAAATTAAAAATTGATGTACAAAAATATTTATATAGTAATGAATATATGAGCAAATAGCCTGAAAATACTTCCTCTATCAAATACAAAAAAAAATTATGTTTATGCACTTGTTGTATGAAATATTCCAAGATTGTGCATGAAGTATTAAAATGTTCTGCGAGATTTAGTATTGTTATGCTTGCTATTTTAAACGTATTGCGAAATATAAATACAACTATTAAAAATTAATATTCCATACGGAAATGTGATGCTTAAAAAATACTTGAATCCCATTCGTAACTGGGAGTTTTCATCTAAATCTAACATAAGTTTTGTTCCCGCAAACTATATTAAATGAATAATTTCTAGATTTGAATAGAAATTCTTTTAGAAAAGAACCATGTGTTTGCATGGTAAACCAAAAGGAACATAACAAAACGAATGTTCGATGATAAAAAACAAAAACCAATTTCTAAAGTGATGCCAGAATCATAAACTTAATTACATAGCAATTTAATGCATCAAAAATGTACTTTCATTTTTCCAAAAACTAAGCTTAAACCTGTGATAAGGAAAGATTGTCTTGAAAATATTTCTGAAAATTCTTCCAACTAATCAACTGGTTAAAAATATTTCTAAGAATTTGGCGTCGTCTGTAATTTAGAAAATTTAAAGAAGATTGCAAAGCAAAAGTATATGTTTTCGATGGTTAGAATAAATATTGATGCTTGGAATCTATAGTCTTTTTCTTTGAATTTGTTTATTTTGTATTATAACAGAAGAAGGAAGATATTAGGATTTCGGATTCTATATTCCGAACTAATTTACTAGAGAAAACATTGAAATGAAATGTTGTCTGTTTTCGAATTTCAACCATATCTAATTTAAAATTTGAATGGAATGTTGAAAACTGTTGAATATGCTTTGTATTGATAGAATTTAGGAAGAAAAACAATAAAAAGTTTGAGAAAATATTGAAATTTAGTAATCCAGGACACTTTGTTCATAGGAATGCCTTTTCTTATGAATTGTTTTCTAATTTAATCTACCGATATTTATACAGTTATTTTTGGCTAATGTTATTGAACTTAAACCAAAATGGAACACATTTTGGAATAGAAAGAAAAGTTCCACTTTTAAAATAAGTTTTATAGTTCACATTTATCATGCTATAAAAAAATTTGGACACATATTTTTAAGATACGCCATCTTGTTAAAACGCTTGAATCTGAACGCCAAGTTCATTTTTTTTTCGCCGAGGGATTTTTAATATTATGTGTCTCATTGAAGCCAAACATGGCGATTCAAAAGTCAAGCTTGGCGTTCAGGCGTATAATGTCATTTTCGTTACCAAATAAAATTATGTATAAATTTAACCATTATAATACAAGAAATAGAGATTCGGAAAAGTGTTTAGTGCCATAAAAATAGATGTATCGAGGAAGAAATAAACAGTGCAATAAAATATTTTATTTTCTACAGGATTCCTCTTTTGGCGGCAGTTTGTAGTCTCATAACTACTTTTAAAAATGGAATTTTTTGGGAGTTTTTTCAAAAATATTTTATTGAGATGATATATATTTATTTTCAATTCTGCTAGTTTGTCTCTATATTTTATTTTGATGCGTACTAAGTTTCGTACCTCGTCTTTGCGTGAAATGCCTTTTCAAATAGTTTTTGAGCTACAGTCTTAACCCATTTTTATGTCAAAGAGATGATTATTCTTATGAGGGGTTAAGTACATGGAAGCTAGCTTACTGGACGCAAGACGTGATGGAAATGCAATAAAATTTTTAAGAATGATTTTATGAATCTGATTTTTCAAGAGTAAATTCACAAATTTATCGTTTATACGAGGGCATTTCGAAAAGTAAAGATACAATGGCTTACATTCCTTAAAAAATTATTTAGAAAACGACAGTTACATCTTATTAACTGGATTATTTATTATTTTTCGACATAATCACCCCCTTTATCCAAACATTCGTTAAGTCGGTGCACAAGCTTTTGTATTCCACAGTCATAGAAGGTTGCCGCCTGTTGTCGGAACCACATTTAAACTTCATCTTTGATCTCATCATCGTCGTGGAATGATTTTCCACCAAGATGTGACTTCAGGTAACGGAATAAATGGAAGTCGCTGGACGCAAGGTTCGGGCTGTATGGCGGATGGTCCAATGCTTCCCATTTGAATTGTTTGAGTAGTGCTTTGGTTACGAGGGCTGTGTAAGGCCGAGCGTTGTTATGAAGCAAGCGGACTCCATTTGTCAGCATTCCCCTGCGTTTGTTTTAAATTGCCCTTCGAAGACGTTTCAAAGTCTGGCAATATGCAGCAGCATTAATTGTCGTTCCGGGAGGCATAAATTCCGACAGAAGAATGCCTTGTCTGTCCCAAAAAACAGAAGCCATGTTTTTTTTTGCTGAAATCGAAGTTTTGCATTTCTTGGCTTTTGGTGAATTTGAATGGCGCCATTGCATTGATTGTTGCTTGGATTCAGGTGTATGGTGATAAACCCACGTCTCGTCACCTGTCACAATGGGATCAAGGAACTCATCACCTGCTTGGGCATAGCGTGTGAGGAAGTCGAGTGCAAAGCACATCCTTTTCTTTTTGTGTTCTTCCGTTAACATTTTTGGAACCCAGCGCACATACAATTTCCTGTACCCTAACTTGACAGTCACAACTTTATAAAGAGTTGTCATTGACACTTCCGGTATGATCTGATGCAATTCTTTCAATTTGAGACGTCTATTATCACGAATTGCTTCCTCCGTTCTCTGAAAAAGGGCATCTTAGATCACACATGGCCGACCTGTTCTTTGTTCGTTATGAGCAACGGTCGTACCTTCAGAGAAATGACGACACCATTTCGTTACATTTTGACGATTCATAATGTTCCCATAAACAGAAACAATTTCTTTGTGAATATCCACTGGTCGCTGACCTTTTGCATGAAGAAAACGTATGATGGAGCGCACTTCGCATTTGGCGGAATTCTGAATCGGGCAGCCATTTTAAACACGATCTACTCCAACCTGAATCAACGTTAAAATGCCGAACGACTACGAGGAGAAAGCTAACGGTTCAAGGTAAACACCTGTGTTACCAACTTTTCTCGCCAAAACTTTTCTTTTCCTCTGGCGTACGGTGTACCTTTACTTTTCGAAATGCCTTCGTAAATTAATGAACTAAATTCATGATGGTTACATGATAAATGCAGTCACGTGTTATCTATTGAATTCATATGACTTTAGATTTATACTTATTTTTCTTCTCCTAAAATTTAGATAAATTTTAAATTTGATAATTGAGTAAACATGTTCAAATATTAGAAATCTTCAAAAAGTTTTTCAGAAATTTTTTTAAACAAAATTACTATTATGCGTGTATTTTTTAATCAAGTGAATTTTGTTTACCTATGTGGCTTGTCTTTGTTGACTGTTGCCACTCCTAATAAGTTCAACATTTACTGTTTTATATTATTTGATAATTATTTCGCGTTTGTTTATTCACTTCTGAATCTGGCAACATAATTTTAGTTAAATAAGTTTTTGGAATATTCTAAGTATAGTTTACGTTTTACGCTAAGAAAAGAACTGTATAATATTTTATATGTTACGGAGCGTGTGCTTAGTTAATTCGTTCCATGTAAATAGCTTCATTTATTCAATACTGTAAATAGCCTCATTTATCCTGCGTGTCGAAGAAAAATAAAAGAATATTGAAATTGAAGAAGAATAGTTTTCTCGAGTCAAAACAAAGTGGCGTTCGCTACAGGACCGAATACTGTAACGAAGCCAACCTGAAGTAGCCAAATTTACGAACTGGATTATTACTTTTTGGAGGTAAGGTGATTAATTTATGAATTTATTTAATTTGTGATTGCTTCTGTGTTATTTATAAGACATGTATGCAATTTTTGAATGAAAAAAAGTTTCTATTAAAAGAAAAGTTGGCAAGAGAGCGTGAACTGATTAGCTGGAAACAGTAATTGTAGTTATGTGGCTATGACGTCACATGAATTTGGTCTATCACTCGTTAATATTATTTGTAATATAATAAATGATATTTCCAGTCGCAATCTATATAAATAAATAAAATTGAAGTGTCTGTTTGTAATTTCAAAAATTAGCAGCTTTTTACTAAATGCATTTAAAGGTATATACGGTACGTATATCAGAAAATAAATTTTTAAAATTTTTGTCTGTCTGTTTGTTCCGGCTAATCTTGGAAACGGTTGGTACGATTTTAAAAATTCTTTCACCAGTGGAAAGCTAAATTATCAGCGAGTAACATAAGATATAGTTTATCTCCATATTCCTACGGGAACGGAAACTATGCGGGTAAAACCATGGGACGTTGCTTACTCCCCGCCAAGTTGGTACAAAATTATGCATTTGGTCAATAATGGAAATTTTAATAAAAATTTTCTCACATTTGTAACAAATAACTGAAGCATAGTGTAATTTAGCATCTTTACAAAAAGCAATTTTTTTAATGGTTTTTTTATTAAATGTCTAACGTTTATTACGTTAAGTTTGTTAAATGTCAAACTCAAACTTTGAGAAATATCGCCAAGTTGGCTAAGAAATTCTCTACTCCGACAATCCCAGAAATTTTAATGCAAATTTTCAAATAGAGAAACGACATAAAATTTTACCAAATTGTGTGGTATTTTGTTGTTAATTATTATAATAAAGTATGTTTTTACTTTTTTAAACTAAGCTCAGTTTTAGAATGTTTAAATTTTAATGGTCCCAGGCAAGCAATAAAAGAATTATCATATTTTATTTACTTTCTAATGATAATGATAACGATTTTGTCATAACGAATCATCAACGCGAAGACATCAATGCGAGCGAAGCCGCGGGTAAAAGCTAGTCTTACATAAAATTTGTAAATATATACTTTTTATTAGTCTGTAAGTGACCTAAGGCTTGGACAAATCTAATCTACATAATTACTGTACATCATTCCTTTATCAAAAGATATCTTCCATTTGGTATCGAATTAGTAATTCCAAAGTAATCTTAAATGATCATTTGTATTCCGTTTTGTCCATGGAAGGCGGCGTAAATCACTTTAAAATGAAATTGCTATAATGCAGGCGTAGTATAAATAATTAAATGCGTTTGAAGTGCGTTTAATTTAGGAGCAATATTAATTTCCTTGACCATCAATTAAGGAAATTGATGCATTCCAATATTTTTCAAAACCACTTGTAGTAATTTGATGCAGTTTATTCATGTAAATTAACAGTACGTTAAAGAACAAAAACTCATTTAATCTAAAAAGTTGTCCAATTTTCTTTTTCTTATGACGCTGTATATTAAAGAAATAGGTCTAAAAAACTTTATTTTGTTCAGTTTTAAGAAAATAATGTCACTTCCTATTTAATGATTGTCATAAAATAGTGGCACTTCAAAAAAGAGGACCTGGAGCTTGGTTTTTATTCTGTTCAAAATAATTTAAAGGGTTTTTTTTTAAGCAAACTGATGTCTTTTTAATGATCTTGACTCTTTTTTTCGCTCCTATTTTTTACAAGATAACTACCGGGGCATTAAATATAAATCATTTTATATACTTTCTCTCTTATCAAAAAACTTTGATTCTTTAAGAATGTGTAAAAAAATGGTTTTCATTTTGTAAAGTGTTTAAAATAGAGTAATTTTGTCGAGAAAAAAAATGTTAAATTTCTTTTAAAACTTAAATTTGATTAGATATTGACTTTTTTGTTGTATAATAGTAAAGTTAATAATATTTGTAATGGTATTATCTCCCGTTTATTGAAGCCTTTTGAATTCACTTCAGTACTTCGTTTCCGAATTAAAAAAAAATCTTCCAATTAAAATTCTGTTCTATTAATTTTTGGAAAGGAAAAAGAAATAATAGTACTGTAAAAATTAAACAAAGAAATTTTGTAAAGCAGTATTTCGAGAATAAATAACATTATTC
The DNA here is from genome assembly GCA_019973975.1 of Trichonephila clavata. Classification (NCBI taxonomy): domain Eukaryota; kingdom Metazoa; phylum Arthropoda; class Arachnida; order Araneae; family Nephilidae; genus Trichonephila; species Trichonephila clavata. The sequence goes on along the minus strand of BMAO01027501.1, from coordinate 1,041 downwards.
CATTTTGTATTTTAAATTCTAGAAATTTTGGAAGATATTTAAAATAAAATTACTTCGATTTCATAATTTTTTAATCAAAGTCTTTTTCGATAATTCTACCAAACGATGAAACATTTCTGTAAATAAGTCTTTATGTATAAATAATCGATATAATCGTTTATAAAATCTCCAATCAAATTAGTGATGAATAAAATTAAAAATAAATGTCTCGCAAATCATTTCGGGGAATATTTTCTATCTTTTTGATTTAGAAAATTTTGGAATATACGTCAAAATTAATTAATATATTGGTTTTGAGTGACAGCAGAATAAAATGAAACATATCTGAGAATCGGAACATTTTTCATCCAAAGCATTCTTGTTTAAAAAATTTCTTCTGGTAGTTTCTAGAGCAGCTGTGTTATGTTGATGTGCATTAGATTAGTTGCGAACTAGAAAAACATTAGCGAATCGTGCGAAAATTTTGTCTGGAAAACTCACTAACAAAATTAATTTTAATTGATGTTCTTAGTCATCTTGATTCTTTGTTTAAGGTCAGTAAGGCATTGCGAACTGGATGGATTGCTAGTCTTTTTTTTTTGTGACGGTAATTTGAATAGAATTCAGTGAATTTGGATTAGTTAACAGTATGTGTTCTTATCGAATTTTTTAAGAATGAATTATTCTGAAGGACAAATTACCACGATGAAACTATGCCATAAGTATTCCAAACATAAAAAAAGAGTTTTTGATATTATGGCAATCTTAATATGAAAGCACACTTTAAAAAAATATTTGTAACTTGAGATAAATTCGATTTTTTAAGATAGAATTCGGGATTTCTAGAAAGTGTTTGTTATTAAAGGAATCTACCGACAAATATGTGGAACAGCTATTTAAATGAAAAGTTTAAAATTGATGAAAGAAATATAATTAATTCCGTTGCTGATTTTTAAAAAATTTAATAATTATAAAACTAAAGCAAACTATCCATAAAAAATTCAAGAAAGATTTGACTTTTGTTAAATTTAGTGTTTCAAGACATACGATCGTTATATTTTT
>BMAO01027499.1:0-24194 GCA_019973975.1 Trichonephila clavata | reverse complement strand
AACTTGATTTGCTTAAAATACATTCTTAGTGGATCCTATTCAACAAAAGAAACATGCTTAACAAATTTCAAGTATATGGGTCTAACAATTAAAAACAGGAATTTTTTTCTGTAACTCCTCTTGACCCCTCGCAACCCTCCTTGGGGTCAATTTTCGTTTACTCTTTGTTAGAGGAACTCTATTCCATGAAAGGAACATGCCTACCAATTTTCAAGCAGGATGATCAAATAGTTTAAAATGGAAATATTTATCAATTACGCCTCTTAATCTCCCGAAATTAAACTTAGTAGTTCATATTCGCGAAACCCATTTTGTAGCGGTTCTCTACTTTACGAAAGGAATCTGCTTATCAAATTTCAAGACTGTACGTCTAATAGTTTAAAAATGGGGATAATTATCTCTAACGCCACTTGAGCCCCCGCAACGCCACTTCTGGGTCTGTTTTCACAAAACCAGTTTTTTAGGGGAATTGCACACTATGAAAGGAATCTGCTTAGCAAAATTTGAAGACTGTGCGTCCAATAAATTAAAAATGCAAAAAAAAATATCAATAACGCCCTTTGAACCCCCGCAACGCGGCCTAGGGGTCGATTTTCACAAAACACATTTTGTAGTGTATCTCTATCCTATGAGAGGAATCTGCTTACCAAATTTCAAACTGTGCGTCTAATAGTTTAAAAATAGAAATAATTATTTATATCTGCCCTTAACACCCCTTGGGGGTCAATTTTTCTCAAACCTGTTTTGTAGCGGATATTTACTCCATGAAAGAAACATTCCAACCAATTTTCAAGCAGGGAGGTCAAGTAGTTTAAAAACGAAAATATTTATCTAGTACGCCACTAAATCCACCGCAACGCCATTTAGAGGTCTGTTTTCACAAAACCTTCTTATAGCTGATCTCTACTCTATAAAAGAAATCTACTTATCAAATATAAAACTGTGCGTCTAATAGTTTAAAATGGAAATAATTATCTATAACGCCCCTTAAGTCCCGCAACGCCACTTGAGGGCAATTTTCACGAAACCCATTTTGTAGCGTATCTCTACCCTATGAGAGGAATCTACTTACTAAATTTCAAGACTGTACGTCTAATAACTTAAAAATCGGAATTTCTAACGCCCCTTAAACCCCCGCCCCCGCAAACAATTGCTGTTAATTTGAAATTACAAACAGACACTTCAATTTTATTTATTTGTATAGATATAGATTGGGATTATAATAACTATTGTTAAATGTGACTAAAAATGTAAATAAAAAAAAAAGAAAGGATTAAAACTAACCGTAAAACTTATCAATTTTTGTTTCTTGCATTGCTTTTGCTTATGAAGCCTTGATTTATTATTTTAAAAGTGCATCCGAAACAGCCGATGCTCTACTTAACTGAACAGTGAGATAACTATCATAAAAAAAATTATGGCACGTGTCAGCGTATTATCATGTGCGCGTAAAATTTATTATGTCTCATGAAGAGCATCGGTCGCCAGTAACCATAACAACGACTTCATTAGCTCAGCTTGGCGTTCAATTTGGCGTTCATCTTGGCATTCAGTTCCACGTTCACCCGTATAGTTTCCATTCCCGTAAGAATACGGGAATAAAATATAGCCTATGTCACTCCCGTTAATGTAGCTTTCCATTAGTGAAAGAATTTTTAAAATCGCACCAGCCGTTTCCGAGATTAGCCGGAACAAACAGACAGACAGACAGACAAAAAATTTTAAAATTGGTTTTTTGTTATGAGTACCGTATATACTTTTAGTGCATTGAGTAAAAAGCTGCTAATTTGAAATTACAAACAGACACTTCAATTTTATTTATTTGTATAGATGAAATTACAAACAGACACTTCAATTTTATTTATTTGTATAGATATAGATTGGGATTATAATAACTATTGTTTAAATGTGACTAAAAATGTAAATAAAAAAAAAAAAGGATTAAAACTAACCGTAAAACTTATCAATTTTTTGTTTCTTGCATTGCTTTTTGCTTATGAAGCCTTGATTTATTATTTTTAAAAGTGCATCCGAAACAGCCGATGCTCTACTTAACTGAACAGTGAGATAACTATCATAAAAAAAAATTATGGCACGTGTCAGCGTATTATCATGTGCGCGTAAATTTATTATGTCTCATGAAGAGCATCGGTCGCCAGTAACCATAACAACGACTTCATTAGCTCAGCTTGGCGTTCAATTTGGCGTTCATCTTGGCATTCAGTTCCACGTTCACCCGTATAGTTTCCATTCCCGTAAGAATACGGGAATAAAATATAGCCTATGTCACTCCCCGTTAATGTAGCTTTCCATTAGTGAAAGAATTTTTAAAATCGCACCAGCCGTTTCCGAGATTAGCCGGAACAAACAGACAGACAGACAGACAGACAAAAAATTTTAAAATTGGTTTTTTGTTATGAGTACCGTATATACTTTTAGTGCATTGAGTAAAAAGCTGCTAATTTGAAATTACAAACAGACACTTCAATTTTATTTATTTGTATAGATTACAAAACGGACATGCATGAAAGACAAACCTATGCAGAAATCTAGCCTGAATATCTTCCAACCTAGATCTGGAAACGTTGCTTTAAAAAGGTTTTTTTTTTTTTCTTTCAAATTAGGTTACAGAAATTTCTTTTCTCACCATTGCTTTTGTTCACCGCTGTAAATTAAATCTCATGTTCAAGCAAAGAGTGAGGTGGCTTCCTTCTCCTCAAAAGCAAGATAAACGACGCGCAATTTATTTTGTGACATGTGTCAATTCAACAGGACGTATAATTATCAACTGTGAGATACAATTTATGTAATAAATAACTTGTTGCCTTTTTTTTTGAGTATTTCTGTATCTGCTAGACAACACAATAAACCAAGTTTTAGGAATATATGAACTACTTCCAAAGATATTATTCAATTCTAAGTCAGTTTCTTCTGCCAATACAGACTAACAAATCAGAAACACTTGACAGTACTATTAGTTATTTTTAATGTTGTTGCGAGCGAAAGACTTACTCTTGTTTGTTACATTTTACTACACTCACGTATGTTGGAATTTGCATTTTAGTAATTTAAATTAGCACTGCATCTTGGTGACTTTTCATTTATTTTGAATAAATTTAACTTCTAAAATAAACTTTTTTAAATATCGTCATTTCCTTCGCATGCAAATACCCAAACGTGTTTTGTGGCTTCATTTAAATATGTTCCTTAGAATGATGCTTCAAATCATTATTATTAGATTTGACTCCTGCTACCATGACTCCCCCCCCCTCCCAAAAAAACCTATGCACCAGTATTTTATTTTGATCTTTATGACAAAAATTATATTCTAACTTCAAAAAATAGAATAAAATCGCGTAATTATTGAATGAGTGTTTATCAACATTTCATTATAAAACAACACAAAGACATTTTGACGATGGACCTCGCAGTTTTGACATTCAAGCGACGAGGACGACATCTGAGCTCTGATATCTCCCTCTGAAAAAACTACCACACCATGCCAGTAAGACATTGAGCCAGGACAGAGTTAACGAGCAACATGCTTTCGACATGGATCTTTAGAGGTACTACACTCAAACTCATAACACGTTAGCCAATAGTCGGGTGAGTATGAGTGAGTGGATATTAACGTCGCCATTATTCAGTTATATATACTCGACAGCTTTTGAAGAAGGACCTCGCCATTTTGAAGCATGGTCAAGTAACAATGACGACACATGAGCTGACGCCCCCCTCTCCAAACTCCCACACTACACTAGCGGGAGGACGTTTGATCCTCAGCACATTTAACCTGCATCGGCGGGTCTTCAGCGGTGCTTCGGTTCGAACTCAAGACATGCCTGCTGCGTTGTCCGCTATCTTGACCACTAGGATACCACGCCCACAGCCTCTAGTCGGGATTATGACTAACTTGAAATTGGATATGGATGGAACAGGGTAGATCCATATTATTCCAACAACTTAAAACATTTCACATTTTAGATGATTTTTTTTAATCAAAAGATTGTCAATCATACATTTGTATTCCATTATTTATTTATAGCCTTTCATTCACCTTGTGACATGTTTTGTGATTACGAACAATAGATTGGATATGAATAAGGTAGATAATCCAATGGATTGTATCCAGTTCAGTTTTCTATAGGGGTGCACTGAAAGTAAAGCAGGAAATTGTTAATTTTTAGTGGAAGTATTTTTATTATGTTGAAAAGACGGTGGGTCTTAAATGGCAGAAGGAATCGAACGTGCATCCAGATCCACTAGAGTACACACACACACACACAGGATGGTCATAATTAAACTGCAAGTGTTCAATGGGTTCCTGGAGGGAAAACTACCGGAAATATTCCAGTGAAACTTGGTATCTACACGTTTCAGAACATGCGCAAGTCAAATAGGCAAAGGAAAAAAAGCACCATTTTCACCCGATAGATGTCGCTGTGTCATGTTTCAATGCTTATCGACGGCATATATGCGAATTCTAAGCCAATCGAACAAGACCATATTGAGTAATGGTCAATCATGACTCTGAATAAGAAGGAACGTGCATTTTGTTAGCGACGGTGTATCATGCTGTCTTACTTTTTTAGCATGTGGTTGCATCTGTTAGTTCGCATATTGGACACATCATGTGATAATTTCATTCAATAAATAATGGTTTAAGTGTTTTCCAAAGCTTCTTTATGTATTTTTTAATTTGTTATCTTAATTTACATTAATTTGTGATTGCATGATACTGTAAAAATTCACTTACTAAAGCGAATTGTATGGAATTTTGATTAACTGTAGTAATGTTTTATATTGTTTATATGCCCTCTTAGAATGTCATTATGCCCTATCTCTTGGTTTAAAAAGTTGTGTATACCACGGATGTGAGCGTTGAAATACCGTACAGCGTCATCTATCGGGTGAAAATGGCAATTTTTTTTCTTTGCATATTTGATTTGTGCATATTCTGAAACGTTTAGATACCAAATTTCACTGGAATATTTCCAGTGGTTTTCGCTCCAGCCCCCCTTGAACACTTGCAGTTTAATTATGGCCACCCTGTACCTTGTCTATCCCAGTCCAATCAGAAACGGACATTTAATGAGTAATGTCCACTTTAAGTCTTCTAATTATCCAGAGCAGATGTCTGAGGTGTTATCTTGGTTATTTTAAAGCAGTTTATAATAAATTCATATCCCACCAAATGCGAAGAAAGACCTTTTTTGGATGTAATACTGATTTTAAGATTTAAAAAAATTATTCTTACTTCGGGCTTAATATTGTCCGTTTTTTAACTATTAAAAGAGTGTCTACTTTTCTTGCCTAGTCACACTTTCATAAATGATCCATTTTGTTTCCTGTGATTGGTGCTTTAGAAATATCTTTCTTGTACTCCTGAATAATGATTTTGTGAGCTTCAATTCATATGGAAACAAACACCAGCTTGAGAAACATTTCCTATCATTTTAGGTATTATGTTTGTAAGTATTAGAATCCAATAACTCTTTTAGTTATTATATGGGATTTCAATTCTAGGAAATCCCAAATAATGAAAGTATCAAATAGTCATTATTAGTCTGCATTGGAAGATCTTTTTTCCCCTGTTCATTTTAAAGCTTCTGAAATTCCCTGCTCGGAACCAATGTTGAATTTGACATTTAGATACAACAAACAAATCTTCCAATTCGATTCTGTATTATTTACACGAAGAATTAACCCAAAAATCAAGTTGTAGGAAAAATAAAACTTTTCATATCCTGCAAAAAAAACTAAACAGATGTTTTTTGGGATTTAAAATAAAGAGTGGGATATTAATTTAAAAATATACTAATAACAAGTAATATAAAAAAATTAAGTAGGTTCCTACTTAGGTCAACAAAGAAAATTTTTATTTTAGTTACTTTTTAGTAAATAGTAACAATTAATATAAGTATGTAAATACATAGGACAGAATTACAATATTAAGCGACAAAATAGAAAGCGATTTTTTTTTTGCAATTTTTCATTTTCCTTTTTATATATGGGGTTGGACTATTTTTTGCTTATTACTTTTTATTTATAAATTAAATTTACATATTCTAATAAAATAGTACAGTAAAAAAGGAATCACATTCCCAGAAATTAGGCCATTCCAGAAGAGATTCGAACCCACGACCTTTGAATTAGAAGTCCATCGAGCTATCCATTACGCCACAGGAACACAACAAACAATTTTCATTTCTGTATATGCTGCTGGAGTATTATTTTTTGTTACTATTTATTCATTTTTTAATTTAATTAGTGAATTAATATTTGAAAAAACTGTATTAACATTGTCATACACTGCAAGTTTTTGAAAATGTGTTTGAACTTGAATGGAAGAATAGAAAGGGATTTATTAACGATTGAAAATTTGAACAAGACACACACACACACACACACATATATATATATATAGGGGGAGAGTGAACTAATAGTAGAAATTCAAAAAAGTGGTATCAAAATCGAACTGTGCCATTTGTAATAATTAGAAAGTAAAATAAAAATTTCACATTCTACTTTCCGGGTCGATCCTCTTCAGGTGTCGTCTTCGTCACCTTACCGAAACGTGAAATATCATGAAGCCCGTCGCATGTAGCCTTCGTGTTCTCATCAATAAGAAACCGATTTAGAAGCCTTCGTCATTTTTTATGGAATTTATTGGTGCATTCGCATAACTATATTATTTCTTTAATTATAATTTTCAATTTACTGGACATATTTTTCACTCAAAGATTAAACCTACTTTTCTATACGCTTTGCACTTCAGTAGTTTGTTGACAGTTTTTTTTTCTTTTAAATACAGAAATGTTGTGGATGGAACTGAGAGAAAACTTATTAAAAGAATTGAAATTATTTCTTTCGCATCGGAATTTTTTCGAGGATCGAACAAACTTTTATTTTGATTAATTATAAAATAATTTCAATATTTTATATCTTTTATCCTAGCTTAAAATATTATGACCACATTTGTTTTAACGCAGAAGTATTTTACCCACGAATTACGAGCTTAACAAAAAGTGGCGAATGGTTCGAACATTTAACTCATTGAAATATATCAAAGACACTTGCAATCTGAACAAAATAAATAAATTTAAGTACTTATTACGAGTATTTAAAAAGAGTTTTTTTTAGATGCTTGTCATAGAGGGAGGAATTACTTGTGTGTATTTCTATTATAAGTATCCTAGCATACTACTTCAAGCATCTTAGGATCAACCATTCAAGACTTGGACTAGTTCATGCATCACAATCCATATAGTTACACTTAGAAACCCATTGTTACAATTATAGAGCTTAGTAGAATGGGTTATTCAAGTGTCTGCCACTTGAACGTGGCTTAAGAACGGGCTTACATCAATTGATGGAAACACCATCTATTTCAATAGAACGCAATATTGACAGGAATTATGTACTACAATACTACTGTACAACTGCTCCTTGGTTTTAATATATAAATCATACTAGCTTTTACCCGCGGCTCCGCTCGCGTTGATGTCTTTAAATAAATGTCAAAGTCGCAATCATTATCATTAGAAAGTAAATATTATAATATGGTAATTTTTTTATTGCTTGACTGAAACCAATAAAATTTAAAAATTCTAAAATTTTAATTCTAATTATTTTTTTATAATTCCTCTTTCTCCTTTTCATTTCCCTCCCTCACCCGCACGTCGTTTAAATTTTCAATGTTGATTTTATGGACAATAAATCAAAACTTTTTATGAAACTGTCAATTATTATTACCATAGAATTTTCAATATCACGCGCGTGCAATTCGCTAAAACTTTATTTCATTTCCCTCTTTAAAAAGTGGGAGAAAATTTGCATTAAAATATCTGGGATTGTCGGAATAGAGAATTTTTTAGCCAACTTGGCGATATTTCTCAAAGTTTGAGTTTGACATTTAATAAACGTAACGTAATAAATGTTAGACATTTAATAAAAAACCATCTAAAAAATTGCTTTGTGTAAAGATGCCAAATTACACTATGTTTCAGTTATTTGTTACAAATGTGAGAAAATTTTTACTAAAACTTCCATTATTGAACAAATGCATAATTTTACGCCAACTTGGCGGGGAGTAAGCAACGTCCCACGGTTTTACCCTTATAGTTCCCGTTCCCGTAGGAATATAGAGATAAAATATATCTTTTGTTACTCGCTGATAATGTAGCTTTCTATTGGTGAAAGAATTTTTAAAATCGAACCAGCCGTTTCCGAGATTAGCCGGAACAGACAGACAGACAGACAAAAATTTTAAAAATTGATTTTTTGATATAAGTACCGTATATACCTTTAAATGCATTTAGTAAAAAGCTGCTAACTTGAAATTACAAACAGACACTTCAATTTTATTTATTTATATAGAGTAGGAGTAACCCGCCGCTTTTCTAGGTATTTCATAGTGTTGTGTTACTATATTGTTTTCAAGAAATTGAAATACAGTGAGTGAATATTAAAAAGTTACACTGTTCAACTACTAGAGGGCTTTGAAATTGAAATATAAGTCCTAGTGTTAAGTTTTCGATACTATTGATAACCATTCTTATAGTCCTTGCATCTTGATTTCAAAAGGACCCAAAACAGAAGCATATGTATATTACATGCCTCCGTAGCCCATTCATTGGAAGTCGATTTCTGCAAAAAAACCCATTTTTAGTGGATATCTACTCAGCAAAGGGACCATGCTTACAAAATCTTAAGCCTATAGGTCTAATTGCTCATAAGCGGGAACTACTTTTTACCTATAATGCCCCTAATCTCCACAAGCCCCCTTAGGAGTCTATTTTGGCAACCCGTTTTTTGCAAATTTCTACCCAGCACAAAGGGGAAAAAAACAAAATCCAAAATCCAAAATTTAAGTTTGTTGTGCTCTAACAACCTCCTTTGAGGTACCTTCAGAGATCTCGTAATAAGTGAATAAGTTGCTTTTCCCCCAATTATATAAAGATTTACAGATGATTTAATATATAATCTAAGTATTAGAAATCACAAAAATAGTATGTAAACGCTATAGCATACAAAAAGAGAGAAAAAATCTCATTTTTATCTTGTCTTATGAAATCATTGTGTGTTCGGTGGTTGATTTTTTTAAAAATAAACTTAACCAAGAACACTAGCTATTAAAATCTGAACAATACGAAGGAGAGATGATTCAAACTAGAGCTTAAAAAGTTATCAATAATGACACCAATTCACCCTTTGCATTTCTACCCTTAAAAGTTGGAATTTCAACAAAAAAAAAATGGACTAGGGGGTGATCTATTTAGGCCTAAAGGAGTAGGAAAGTAAATTTTGGTGTGAGAATTACATGAACCATTTTAATTTTGTGGGTGTCCCGTGAGCTGGATTTCTGAAGTGATGAGGTGTTCGATGGATGCGCGTGGCTTACGATTAAAATTTTAAAAATAAATAGTTTACAGCAGCACTTTTTAAACTGTGATCCAAGGAACCCTGAGGGTCTACAGGTAATTTCTAAGGGGTCCTCGGAGTCTTTCAAGTAACGTTGAAATTTCCCTCTTTTACAGACTCTGAAAAGTCTCGTGAAAAAATCGAAAGAGGAGCCATATTAGACTAGATTACCAAATTATCCCCAATGAAGAAAATCTATTAGACTTTGTATTTTGATCAAGAAAATGAACTCAAGAAGGGGTGCTGAAAATCTTGGGGGTCCACGATGTCTCTTTGATTCTTAAAAGGGGGCCGTGATGATTGAAATTTCAGAACCCCTTGTTTAGAGTGTAGACAAAAAAATAAATTTTTTGTCAAGCTATTTTTTAAACATCGAAAAAAATTAGACGCAAAATTTGTGGAAAAAAAGAATTTATAAATGCTTTTGCAATTTTTTTTTAATCCAAACGTATTCTTCTGCTATATGCGATTAAAGTGGATAGTTCAAGTGAGTGAATATTAACGTCACACTGTTCACCTACATGACGGCTTTTTCGACGGACCTCGTCATTTTGAACCATGGTCAAAGGACGATTATGACACCTGACCTGACACTCTTCTCTCCTAACTACGACACCAACACGAGGACATTTGAGCTTTCTATAAATTTAACGTGCATCGCTCCTCTACACGGCGGGTCTTCAGTGGCACTAGGCTCGAACTCATGACACTTTGGTCAAGAGTTCGTTACCTTGACCACTAGGCTACCAAGGCCACACGGATAGCTCAAAATACATTGTAAACGTATTTTTTCAATTCATATTATTTGCTCACTCTCTTTATTTATCTTATTCAAATTTTCAATAGTTAATAAAATGCATTTTAAAGCACTCAGTTGAGCTGAAATTTGATATGCACATTTATTTTCATGGGAATACAGCAATTTAATTATAATTAATAAAAATTGATTAAAACTAATCAATCAAATAATTACAAATACAGCCACATTGGCATCATTTTTAGCCAATTAGCCACCATTTTAGTGACTTGTGTCATAACTTGAAGAGGTTTTTTTTTCCATTTTAAAGCGCTCTTTTGAGCTGAAGTTTTCTATACACTATTTTTTGGGTAACAATACGATAATTTAATTATAATTAAATAAAATTAATTGACTGGAATTAATTATTTCAAGAATTATAGGTACAGCCTCGTTGGCTTCATTTTTAGCGATTTGGGTCCAAACTTTAAAAATATTTTTTCCCCTCACGTTTCAAAGCATTCAGTTGAAAGGAAACTTTATGTACATGATTGTTTTGGATGACAATGCAATACTTTAATGATAATTAATTAAAATTTCCACTGAATATTGTGATTCTGCCATATGTGTATACATATTTATATGAATTGTAACTATTTAATAAAACGTTATTAAAATAATATTTTTTTGTTGAAGTAGGAATTGACTTAAAAATTTTTTTATGTTACTTGTTATCCATTTATAGTGGAATTTAATGGTTTAAGTGTTTAATGTATAGTTGGAACACTGAAACAGAAAAAAATTAAAAATATTTTGTTAAAATTAACTTAACCGTAAAAATTAGAATTTTCCCGAAAATCAACAAGTCAATTTTTTTTTTTCAAGTTACATGTAATTTTATTTTTCTACTGCTATTCTTGAAGTGTTTTTATTGTACTTTATTTAAATTCAAATAAAAACGAAAAATTGTACAATGTATTAATGAAAGAGCAATTTTTAAGTAGTAAGTAAAAATATTATAGCAAAGTAAGTGGAATTTAAATGTCAAATTTAAAAAGACGGGGGGAAAACAATTTTAAATAATAAAACATTGAGAAAGTTTGTTTCCATCAGCGGCAATTTCTGTATTAAATTACGTTCGCTATGAAATATGATTTATTGAACTCATCCATATTCTGTTACTATTTCATTAAAAAACAAGTTTATCAAGTTGTTTATGTTACTTTTCTATTTTTTGTCATGTTATAAATAATAAAGTTATGTTTTTGCTAACTTTTTATTCCGTATTCTATTTAGAAAGTAAAACTCTAACTGCTACATTTTACGTTCTATATTTTTATTTATTTCTCTATCTTTATAACTTTACTGTGTTTCACATATGCTTTATATTGCATATTTAAAATACTCTTATTTTTATAATTCGTTTAAAAACCCAACTGAAAACCGGTATTTCACTCAAAATCAATGTATTATCTGACCTTAAACTAAGTTTTATTTTGCTCACCCTAATACAATGAGAAAATTCTCCCTAAAGATGGTAAGATCTGCGAATGATAAGAATTTAATGGAAATCGAACGATGTAGAAATGACGTCGCAAGCACCTGTAACTGCATTAAAAGGAAAGTTATGCAACTGGTTTCTCATTCGGAAATCGTTATTTGCTATTTGTGAGAAATATATTACGCTTCGCGTAGAAAGGAGAAAATATTACCAGCAAAATTGTGAATCTACTATCGACAGGATCGTGACCTATATATAGTTAGAGTGCAATTTAGATCAATGTCCCCTAACTTAGAAATTTTATGGATCCCACTAAAATGAGTTTCAAAAATACCTAACTATATCATGATAATCAGGAAGTTTTTATATTAATGTGAAATGCACCCATTGAAAAGTAACAAAGTTATAGAGTAACTAAAAATTTAAGTATTGCAGATATTTAGTGTGCTATTTGTACCCATTAGCTTGAACATAGTTTTTGGGTTCTAATTACATTATTGAAAACCGAGATTCACTTTTACTTAAAGCCGAAACCGGTAGCGATATTTATTAGATTTTACAGATGATCATTTTTCACACAAATGTTGAAAAGTGAATTAAAATGTTCGTTGCTTTTCCAATCAGTGGTGAGTATTCGTATTTTTACAGAGCTAAAGTTAAGGTCTTTTATTCTGCATTAATAAGTGAAGAAAAACAAAAAATGGTTCAGTCTCCTTCATAGGGCTATTAAATAACACTGATTATATACGTCTTTAAATATTATGACCAACAACTATAAAACCCTCTATTAATATATTCCTCATACATATTTCAATCACTACATGAAATGTACAAAATTATATGAAATGTACAAAAGTCTTACCTATTTAAACATAAATCTTGTATGTGCGTTGATCAACTAATAAACTAGAGATGGCTATTTACAATCATCATAATGTATACTATATTTTCATTTATTTATGTCTTTGTTTACATTACTGAAAAATAAATTCACGAAAGGCAATAACAAACCGGCAGCCACAAAAAAATATCAACACATTATTTTATGGCGCCAATTTACCATGGTTGCCAACTCTCTCAATCAAATGTTGCTAGATACACCTGCAAAGGTCGCTACAAAATCGCTTAACACAGAAACAAAAGTGTCATGAGTGGTAACCAACTTTTGTTTACAGAAAAAATAATCTATATTCCGTAATGTGTTTGTCACTCGTCATTTTTTAACCGAATCTTTATAAAAACATAAATAATGTTTCCAATTTTAGTGTGGACGGCCATCAACTTTTTCACCGACCACGGTTGGCGACCGCTGGTTTTGATCGTTGTACGATATTGCAACTCGCATTAGTCAGAATGGAATGAGTGTCATGCGAATATAGAATCAACTTCTTCAGATCATATTGTCCATCAACAACAGGCACCCACCATTGATGTCCAAGAGGACTTTACATCAATGGCTTTACAGGATAGTATAGCTACATCATTACGAGATATTCAGGAGGTGGGATCGTATTACAGTTTGCAAGTATTGAAGTTAGACTAAATTGAACTTTATTGACAGAGGTTTTTCCATTACTACAGTTTCCAAGAAAGGGCAGTTAAACTTTACATTTAATCTCGTTCCCAACAGATCGTTTGATTCACGACAAGTTTCCGCATGGACAGCATGACGACGTCTGCAGGAAAACAGATTGTCTACAAAATGGCCATTATTGCGCTTTGACACAACATCGAGATAAGCGAAGATAGTGGTGCACCCAACGACAAACTGAAGGAGTGGTTCAATGCCATATTTAAAGATGAGTCCCGAGTTTGAGTTATGTATCCGTGTCGAGGCCTCGCGTAGCACCCTCGTAGCCGACTTATATTTGATATCGTCATATACCCACAATGCCTGTCCATAACTCATGTGAGAGACAGCCATTGGGTACATGACACTAACACCTCTTGTTTGCTTCGTTGCTAATCTGTATCTTACGGTCAATTGTTGCGTTAACTTAAGATCTGAATTTCTAAGATTTTAACCATGCCTGGTTATCCCGAGTTATCTCTGGTTTTATATATATTGCAGTTAATTATTATCCCGAGAAAACTCGGTCGAAGCAGAATTGTGTTGTTGTTAAATATAAATCTTTGTATCATACAAAGACTAATATTTAACTTTTTTCCATTTGCCCGATTTTTTTATCACGATTTTGCTCTGCCCACAGAGAAAATGAAATTAAATATTCAGCTTTTTGATTGTCAGTTTGCAAGGTTTTGTTGGTTTCATGGATCTTTTGGCCAAATAGGTCGCGTGTTTTCCCTATTGTATAGTACACATCTGCTTGTGGATTAGAGTAATGTTTAAAGAAGGATAGCTCCACTGAAATAGAAGTAAAATAATGCAAGATAGCGGAAGCGATGATTTTTTCAGAGAGTGATTATGTTGGACATTGAAAATAGGAAAGTAATTCTTCTTTATGTAGCCTACATTTTGTACTGTAAATCAGGAGTTTCATGATCACCTAAATTATTTAGAATGGAACTGATTAAAAAAAATTGCCAGTTACAGAGACTGCCGATAGAAGTGAAAACTTAGAACTTTTAGTATTAAAATTTGAAATTTCATAATGTTTGAATTAAAATTATCAACGTCAATCTGGTTTTCACATCTATTGACACTCCGAGCAACAACTAAATGCATGTTTATATGGTTTTTTATTATTCAAATATATTACGGGGGCTGTACAAGATCATGACAAAATATAATTGCAATTCAATTGAAATAACAATTAATATACAATCATATTATTTATGGATAGTATTTGTATTTATTTAAATTTCAATGTACTTGATTTTTAAAATTATTTTAATTGTTTGCATCATTAATTTCATCAAAACTTAGACTTTTGTACTTTCAATTATTTCATTTTGTTCTAAAAAGATACAATAAGCTTATCTTAACTAAAGTAAGAAATGAAAATGTTTGAATCAAATTTATCTTAGTATCACATAAAAACCGCATCGGTCGTCGTTTTATATTCTGTAGTACTGAGTTTCCGATCATTGGATATATTTAAATTGTTTTTCATTTAGAAAATCAATTAGTGGTATATGTTTATCATCTGCAAAGTTAATATTTAAGTCTCCACTTAAAATCATCGGTATTTTCGCCAAATTTTTTTCTAGTACTTCAGAACCTTCTTTTCTATAAATCATCAAATTTTCGAATAAAAATTGTTGTATATGTCTCATAGATTTTCTAGGCGAAATATTTACGGCAACCATTAATTTGTATTGCCCATTCTCGGAATCGCAACGAGCAATGCACAGTATATACACATTGAACTTTTCACTAAATCCATTGAATTTCACTTATAAGATATACACAGCACTATACGTCAGCTGTATAGCTACAGATATACTGCTATAAGCATGTCGGTGACTCGAACGCACGAGATTTCACTCATCCAAAAAGTGTCTAAGGCGAACAGCACACTGCGCGTGCGCCAGTCAGAGCATGTCGGTGACGCAAACCTATAAGATTATCCCCTACCAAAAAGTGCACAACGCTGCTGAAGAAGTTTTCACTTCAAAAATAATTTCAGAAAATCATCGTGACGAGTTTTTTGCCGCATCAGGAAGACCCAGCATTAGTCCTACACCACTCAGGTTGATATCTAGACAGTTTACAGATGTTATTTCTGCTTCCGAAAAAAAATCTAATCCAACGAGATAGTTCACTCCGTGCTCCTGTAAATAGGTAAGTCAGGAAGAAAACAGACCAGATACCAGTGTACAGAATGTTAGGTATCACTTTGCGTTGTCCCTTGTTTCAAAAACTATCGTACAATGACTAATATTGAACTTTTTCCATTTGTCCGAGATAACTCGGGATAGTAAACTAATATTAAAACTAAATACTTTTACACCTGTGAAAAATTCTACTTAAAACCTGCATATTTTATTTTGTTTCGTTTCCTTGTATTTAAAAATAAAATTAAAAAATGTGATGATTTTTTGCAGTTTTTTTTCAAAAAAAATTTGTAAGGGAAGCAATTAAGGTCAGTGGTTTTCCGCTACTCTTTGTAAGCTTCGGAGGCATCCTCTTACAAAACAAAACCAGACCGCATACTACCCCTCGTATCCATACCTACTTCGACAGAGAATTAGTTCAACTGTTAACACCGTGGCTACTACGTATTTCAGATCTTTCATCCATTGAAAACAACAGCTGTACAGCTTATGCAAGTCCCGCCATTTACCTCTCTCCATCACTAAAACTGATGAGGTGTGGTGTGAGTGAGTGAATATTAACGTCGCACTTGTTCAGCTATATGAGGGCTTTTGGCGACGGACCGATCAAGTGACGCGGACGACACCTGAGCCTGCACCTCCCTCTCCTAACTACCACACGAACGGGAGGACGTTTGAGCTTTCAACAGATTCAACATGCATCGCGCCCCTACACGGCGGGTCTTCAGTGGTACTGGGCTCGAACTCATGATCCGATACCCTAACCACTTGACTACCATGAGGTGTGGCATAAGACTTGAAGCAACTGTCATCCAAACACAGATCAATTCAATTCCTAACCGCATTAAAGCCATTTTATTTGTCAAAGGCGCAGCTGTGAGTGAATAATAACGTCGCACTATTCAACTACTCGAGGGCTTTTGGAGATGGATCTCTTAATTTTTAGCCGTGGTCAAGGGATGTGGACGACACCTGAGCTGTCATCTCCCTCGTGAGGACATTTGAGCTCTCGACTCGGCACCTGTGTGTACTAAATTTTGATGCTGTATACTCCATCCTGTATTGCCTATAAATCTAATGTTTTTCTCTTATTAGGATGTGTACGTACAATAAATAAAACGTTATTTGCTTTCCTTCTTTGGGTTGAAATTTTAGTAACCAGCAATGTACACTTAATATTTTTTAAAACTTATTTGAAAGGGTTTTTTTTATACTTTAACACTTTATATTGAGTAAAAGTATGCAAAGATGGTCTAATATAATTCAGTTTGTTCATAATTCTTGCCGTATGTAAGTGATTTTTTTTTAACATTTATAAACCCCGTGCACCGCGCAATGTATAACACGGGGGCATACAACACAGACAGAAGAAAGGATTACAACACAAACATCCATGCCTTCTCCTTATTCGAACCCAGTCCCTACGGTACCGCAGTCAGCTTCACTGACCACTATACCGGATGGGCGGCTAAGTGATTGTTTAATACAGAAAATTCAGCTTTTTCTTAATTGTAATTATCATGTCTCCTAGAAAGTAAAACTCGGTATTTCAATGAAAAATTCCTTATTTTTCATGCAAAATAAAAACTGATTTTAATGTAGTCATACTATCTCTTTAAACATTGTCGCAGCGTATATCACTGTTCGCATTGTTGAAGGAAGCGATTCATCCAGTAGTGCGATGCTTTGAGTTCTGGTGAAAATTTTAATTGTGGTAACATTTCAAGGACGAGAATGTTTCGATATCAGTCCTATGAACAAAGTCTTTGTTTACTGCAACTAATCCATTCGCAGATGTCTCCCAACTGAAGAATGAACTATCTATAATGAGTTTCACATTAACAATATACAGAGAGGTCCCGAATTTGGTGTACAAACTTTAAGGGTAAGCACAGGGCATTGTAACAATCATTTATTGTATAGGAATGTCTGGGTGCAAGTGACGCGGTGAGGCACAAACAAAAAATAAGAGACGAAAGCAAAGACAAAGTGTTTATTGAAAGAGTCGTTGACAAATGTAATATTTGCAATAACTGTTCGGCACATGAGCTAGGAAGTCCAGCTGCAGCGCACATTACTGTACCAGTTGGAGAGGATAGTATGCAGGATTCAAAGCTTGAACTTGCTGAAAATGGAAAAGGTGTCAGCGGTTTTCGTTTAACGCTCTACAAACTGTCTGATGACTAACGCTTACGTGATGAGCAACAGCTGTTGATCTATCAGCCACGATATTCATGATGCATTCTTCCAGGCTTTGACTGCGTATAGCTCTTCGTCGACCAGCATCATGTTCTGTGACGTAGAACGAAAGTGTTTCACAAAGTTGGTGATATAACTATTGAAAAATTCTGTGATGGCATTCGCCGATCAAGAAACTGCACGAGAAACATTCGTAGCTCAACTCTGTTGTTATCCTTTGCACAGCCGTATATGTAAAGCATGTCTAAATTTTCGACATACGCAAAGTCTTCTATGGCAGACGTCAGCACAATGGCGCTTTTCCTTACTAAAAGGCATCATGTTGAACGACGGCTAGATATCTACTGTCCCTTACCGGCCACGCAACCAACTGATGGCTCCATTTCTCTTTTCTTTCATTTCCTCAGTTTTCACTTGATCGCGTCACTTGTACCCATACATTCCTATACAATAAATTATTGTTACAATATCCTGTATCTACCCTTAAAGTTTGTACCATGAATTCGGGACCACCCTGTATAGATATTACTCAATTCATTTATTAAAAGATTTACTCTAATTGATATTTTCGAAAACCCAGTGGATGTAAGATTTTACTACTGGGATCTTCCACTATTACTTTCTTGAATGCGACCGTAAAGCTGATTGTTTTTACACTTACCTTACATTAGGATAAAAATGCTGATTTTTTTAAAATATAATTATTCAATTAAGTGTCCGTTGTACTTACACGACGCATTCAGCATTATACATTCATCATTATACATTATACATTATTAGTCCTAACCATGCCCGTCAGCTTTTTTTTACTCGCAATAGAAGCTTCAGATAACGGGTGGCTGCACGGAGAAAAAAGAAATACTCAAAAATGACTACATGGACATGCTCAATTTGAAATGAGTTTGTTTATATCAGATTTGAACACATGCCTTTACAAATATAAGACATTACATGTACTCAAAATTTCAAAAAATGGTTAATTAACACTATCAAACAAATTAAAAAGATATTCGGGATTAAAAAAGTTTTTTTAATATATTGGCTACATATTTTAAAGATTGGGGTTCAACAACAAATTTAGTTCTCATAAATCTTCCGAACTATTTTTCGCTTCTACCACGCTACCCGCGGACGAACACATGAGTACTAGATTGTTTTGATATTGTAAGGCTTTTATAGGAATTTAGCGGGAAAATGTATTAAAAATGCCTTTTTTTTTAGGATTACTTAAAAAAATCAAATTAAGGTATGTGCCTACCCTCGGAGCATTTTATTGAAACAAATTTTCAACTAAAAAAACACTTTTTTCTTTAAAAAGGGTGTGCATAGAACTAGGAATTAAGGTTCAAGTGTAGTATAGATACTTGGCGATGTCAAATTTTTTTGGTGACCAAAATCGATCGCCAAGCTACTTCACTTAGCGATAGGTTTCCCGAAGCCAGAATGAATTCGTTATCTCACCAATAATATCTATATAAAAATCGAAAGGGCCCTCTCCCCTATACTACACTTGAGTCAGGAATTAAAATACAATTCCACAAAATTTTAAATTATTTTGGATAGATTGGGAATTTTTAGTTAAAAATTGCAGTTACAGTAAACCTTGTATTGAAAATTCTAATTAATATATTCAAATAATATTAAAACTGCACCCACAAATAACATCATTATCTGTGCCTAGAGCGATAAGAATTACATTATTTTTTTGAAATTTGTCAATTTTTTAAAAAAAAAAGCATTTTTTCTCACAAATTGTATGTGCAATAAAATGCATATATACATACACAGAGATTATAGTCTATAATACAAATAAAATAAAATAAAAGTTTTCTTAAAATGTTAATTCAATGTCTTAAAAAGAAATCCATTTGTGAACTTTACCGTGAAGCCAAAAAACATAGTTTCTCAGACAATGCTTTTAAAGATTTAAATACAATATGAAAAATGTTCTACTAGTTGTACATTTCTTAAACTCACCATAATTATAGCTCAAACTCTTTAGCTTCATGTTTAACTAATTTTCAACCCTTTTGCTGTTTTCTGGAGAGTTTTATAACTATAAAAATTGTCGAGTTTAGTAAAATTTTCATGAAAAATTGTAATTAGGATCTTTTACACCAAATTCTAATGAATGTATTCAAATAATATTTATACAGTACATAAATAATGGAACATCTTTATATATTAGGAATTAAAAGATATGTATTACTTTTAAAAGTTTTTTAAATATGCCAAATTTTATGCAAAAACTCGATTTTTTAAAAAATTAATGATATTTTTTACATTTAAATGCAATGAAGTACATAAATACAGTGAACCCCAAAAGTGTTCGTACACTTGCAGTTTCCTATAAAATTTAATGATTTCGACTAATAAAAATTAATGTATAGAAATTGTAATTTTTTTATGATATCTGCAACTTGTTCTTAATGGAATGACATAATTATTTTTTTAAAAATAGCATAACTATTATTTTTAAAAATTAATAATCAAAAAGCTCCTGAAAAATTACGCCACTAAAGTCTTAGAACACTTAACAAAAATCTCAACATAGCTTTAAATATTGTATTTCTTTCTTAATTTAGAACTTAATAGGATATCTTTTAGTGTCCACAACAACTTTTGGACATCTTGATATAGATTTAATGAGTTTTTGTAATTTCTGCATCGATTTACCTCCATGCTTCTGTGATTATTATTTTTACTTCCCATTATGTGTTTATGTCATGTTTTTTTATTTTAAATCTAGTTCTCCCCAAATATGCTCTGCTGGGCTAAATACATTGATTGAGGAGGTGTTTTCACAAAATTTTGGGCCAGTTATAAAGACACCAGCGGTGTACATTGAGAGCAGTACGCTTGGCTTCATTATCCTGTTAAAATATGAAGTCGTGTTCAATATCAAATTTTGGACAGACAATTTAAAATTTCTCTTTAAAATATTTGACTAGAGCTCATGATTCTCAATACCATCAAAAATTACCTAATTCTGTGGCTGATTTACGCCCCCACGCAAGAACACTTCCACTTCCATGGTTCATTCATCCAACTAGATTCTTGTGACTTAAGTTTCAGAAAATTCAAAATTGACAGGAAAGTGATTGGGATGACAGAAAATTCAACATTTTTGGTTCTGATGGGCATATAATAGTTTTAAAGGAAAAAATGAGGCATTTAATCCAGTGAATTTATGTGGAACAAGAGCTCCTCCACCTCCATGATTCAACACAGAGGTGTTCTTGCGGGGAGGGGGGGTGTAAATAGGCTTCAAGAATTAGGTAATTTGGTATTTTTTGATGGTATTGAGAATCATGAGCTCTATTTAAATATTTTAAAGAGAAATTTTAAATTATCCTCTCAAAATTTGGATATTTCAGACGACTTCATTTTTTAACAGGATAATGACGCCAAGCGAACTGCTCTCAATGTACACTGCTGGTGTCTCTATAACTGTACCCAAAAGTTTGAAAACACGTCCTCAATCAATTTATTTAGCCCAGCAGAGCATATTTGGGGAGAACTAGATTTAAAATAAAAAGAAAGCATGACATATAAACACATAATGGGAAGTAAAAACAATAATCACAGAAGCATGGAGGAAAATCAATGCAGAAATTACAAAAACTCAATAAATCTATATCAAGATGTCCAAAAGTTGTTGTGGACACTAAAAGATATCCTACTAAGTTCTAAATTAAGAAAGAAATACAATATTTAAAGCTATGTTGAGATTTTTGTTAAGTGTTCTAAGACTTTAGTGGCGTAATTTTTCAGGAGCTTTTTGATTATGAATTTTTAAAAATAATAGTTATGCAATTTTTAAAAAAATAATTATGTCATTCCACCAAGAACAAGCTACAGATATAAAAAAAATTACAATTCCAAATTATTAATTTTTATTAGTCGGAAACAATAAATTTTATAGGAAATTGCAAGTGTACGAACACTTTTTGGGTTCACTGTGTATACACAGAGATTAGAGTTTGATTCATAACACAGATAGAACTAAATAAAACATGTTCTGAAAATTTAAATTCAATATCTTAAAAATATTTTGTGTAGGGATCAGCATCTGGTTTTGTTAACTCCAATTCCAGTTTACTAATTATGCTATAACTTTGCTTCTATATATAGTAGAAACAAAAATAGAGTGTTTTTGGAATCTTAAATGTGTAGTCTTTAAAATAAAAACACAAAAATAATTTTTGAAAATTTTCACCAAAACTGCGAATTTTGGGTAGTCACATATCTTAATGAAATTTACTTGATTCATAATAAGTCACATTGTTGATTTTTTGGGCACTTGCTTATAGGCAAATAATAATTTAAGTATTCCTTTGCTACATTGGAATAGTTTTATTTTCATATTGAACTTTAAAATAGCTTGCATGTCTTGAAAAAGGCAAGCCTACAAAATAAATTTTTGTTTTCAATTAGTAATCTTTTTAAGAGACTAATTTCTTGTAGATTTTAAAGAACTTTTCTAGCTTATTGGTAAACATATGGAAAATGTCTTAAAAGTTCTCATAAAGAAATTATTTCATTACATTTATTTTATGGTTCCTTTATTGTGACTATAGTGTTTTGTTTATTTGGATGAAAATAAATGAAGTATATATATCAGATTCTTTATATTTAACCCAATATAAATATATTTTATGCTTTTACTCATTAAAGAAAGGTAAAGAAAAATTATGTTTTTACCATAAAATCTGGCATATCATGTATACCATCGTATTACATGCACTTATACTTTCAAGTAGCAATTTTTAATTTTATGTTTATTTGCTGAAAATGTGCACCCCAATTTTCATGAAGAAACCTGAGATGTATGCGAGTCATGCTCTTAAAGTTTGAAAGTCATTTATTCTAAGCTTTAGTAAAAAATAGTATACATCTAGAAGTGCAACCCTTTAAGTTCATAAGGAATGCCATTTCTTTTAAATAACCATTATTTTGATCTATGTAGAAATCTAATTTTTTTTCCTGTGCTCACATTTTTTAAAGCTCTTATTTTTATACCTGGTATATAACGTGCACGCATAAAATTCAATCTTATTTTTTGTGTTAAAAGTGTGCACCATACACCAACCAGATTTAAGATACATATTACCACAACAATGCCAATGTTCAAGATAACGTGCCAAGTTGGTGACCCTGATTTTGGATGTGCCGTATGCGCCAGATTGACTACCATGTGTTGTATTACATATAATTTCACCAATATGGTTGCAATATATGAAAGTACCAAAAATTAATACAGCTTGGTACAAAAACTCCTGTATGCAGGTATGTTGTACACAAGTGAAAAAACATAAATCTTGGTACTTACGTATTATCACAACCAATTGGTGACATTATATGAAACAAAGCACCTGTTTGCCAATTCAGCACGTTCAACACACAGGAACTCGGAGGGTACTTGTGTATTTTTGCGACAATCGCTGACTCTAAATAACTCGCTGAGTTGGCCACCCCGATTCCTATGTGTGGTACACACTGAATTGGCTGCCAGGTGCTTCATTTCATATAATATCGCTAATAGGTTGCAATAAGACGCAATTACCAATCAGGGTTGCCAACTTGGTGTGTTATTATTAGATTTGCATTTGTTGTGATAATACGTAATTTGTTCAGTCTGACGTATTTGAAGCACAATTAATTTAAATTATAGTTTTAAGAAACATGCTTTTTTATCAAACTAAAAAGTAAGAAATAAATCTTAATATAAGAATAAAATGATTAACTAGAAAATTAATGTCATCGTGGTAAAGCGTGGGGTCCTCTGTACTACATTTTTACACTAACTCTGCATTTGGAATAGAACTAGTAAAAATTATAACAATTGATATTGAGCACCCCACTCTTTTATATGCAGTTATTATTTTTCCAGTTTCAATTTTATTTTTTTCTGCTTTTTTCTTGGCATTTCTAAATACCTTTTGTTCTATTTCTTTAAATCCTGGCATTCATA
This sequence comes from Trichonephila clavata, assembly GCA_019973975.1. Taxonomy (NCBI): domain Eukaryota; kingdom Metazoa; phylum Arthropoda; class Arachnida; order Araneae; family Nephilidae; genus Trichonephila; species Trichonephila clavata. Next base: position 623 of record BMAO01027499.1, on the reverse strand, counting down.
TTTTTCTAATTGGTTTTCTATAAAAAAAAGTACTTATGTTTTTGCTTCTTAATGTAATTCCTTTTTTGCCAGGAATAAGCCAATCTTTAAATTATTGTCATGTTGAGTTCTTAGTGGGAGACCATCATCATTGATTGAATACTATTGGATGCCAAAAATTTTTGCAGCGATTCAAAACCACTTCTAAAAGATGTTTAATGTGTAGTGTACTGATAGCAAATTAGTTCCTGTATATATTGTTCCAATGTGTGGTATTTTTTTAACTGTTGTTTTTATAAATGTGAAATTCAGGTAGACGTGCAATATTTATAAAAATTGTATTTTTTAAATCTTTTATCTTGTTTCTAAATTATGAATGCTTTATTTTTAATTTGCACTAATTTCATTTCTGCTTGTTAGTACAAATCTTGATTTTTAATGTTTCCACTCATAATTTGTTTTAAATTTTGATATAGCTCTGAATTTTTTTATACATATTTTATGGATAAAATTAATCTATGAATTTCATACATTTTGCACTTTCTGCCAAAGACCATTGGTTTCACATTGTAGCTTTGTCATTATGTTCTAAATACTCATACAGGCATAGCATATCACTACATGTGTTATGCTAAATTGTAGAT
>BMAO01027498.1:0-12755 GCA_019973975.1 Trichonephila clavata | reverse complement strand
TAAGATGTTAAACAGGTTTAGCAATCATTTCCGGAAATTTTATTGCTTTTTCTTAGTTACAAAAAAAAAACATAATTTTTAGACACGAACTTGTAGCTTTCAAGCAGTTCTGGTTGTTTTCTTGGCGAAATCATTGCATGACTAATCAATTTAAATATGTGTGTGGGTAGAGAATAATTCAATCCTTTTTTTTACAAAAATTTGTTTTGCATTGTAATTGTTTTAATTTTGAACTATATAGAAGGTTTTATAAAAATATTTGTATAAAATTCTTCATATGTATTAAGATTTTTTTCACCAATCTAAAAGTTATTGTTAACTTAAAATGAACTAATAACGCACTTTAACAATATGATTTAAAAAAAGGAATTTTTTTTCTTCTGCTCTATGCATACATAAATATTTTCTTCACTTCTTCATATTAGTGGTGTTACGCAGCAATACTTTACAACACACACATAAAAAAAATTATTTCTGTATAATTTTAGCTAATGTTTTTGTATCATTGTGATAAAAAAATACATTTTGTGAACATAACAAATGGAACGTAATGATCCCTTTCTGCTTATCAGTTTTGATTTTGCTTATAGAATGATGAATTTAGATACAACGTGTTAGTTATTATTCGACTCTTAATGTAGTATATACATTCTGGTTTACGTTCCTATATTCGTGAATTAATAATTGATTTAGAAATTTTATCGATTATTTGCTTAGAACTATAAACAGAAGGGAAAAGATTGCCGACCGTTGAAATTGGTTTCAACTTCACGAAGTAACCTTCAGCCTGCTGTGTGTGTGTGCCTACAGCTTCTTCAACATCCATCTTAAATGTTTAGTATTTCTTGAGTTTTGTGAACACACAGACATCAACAAATGGCAAAGAAAAGCAATATTAACAAATTTTTTTAAATTTTGAAAATTGTGTAAAGATGATTCTCGAAAGCTGATATCAAAATATCATTCTCATCAGCAGAAATTTAATTTTAGTCAATCTTGCATTTTTTGGGGGGGGGGGAGGTGTCGCAGGTAAAGTAGCATTGTTGAGGCGTTTCTCGGTTTGTGTATTCCTGTTCTGGATTTAAGTTAACATAACTAAATCAAGTGTTAATTGGTTGATGTATTCTCAAGAGATATGAATTACTTCCAGATTTATGCTCTGTTTTAATATTTTTTATCAGCATTTTGTTCGAATATTATATTTGCCAACACAAAATAATAAAAATCTTATTCTAAAAATTTTCAAACCAATTTGAAATACCGCCAACAGTTGTAGTTACGTGAAAATTCTAGTGTGAACAAAGATCGATTTGCTTAGCAAAAAGAAAAGAAGGGAAAAAAAGACTTAAATGGGTCATACAGTCAAGATTTGTCGTAACCAATGTATACATTTTTAAGAGCATTGCTACCGAAAAACTTATCTAAAGTGCTATAATTTCTTCCTCGTATCAAAAAGTCAATGACTATCGATTTCATTGAAAATGCATAGTTTGATTAATAGAATTCTCTCCTCGCAAATTCGAATTTACATCCCATCTTATCGACACTTTCGAATACTTTATATTGCACTCTCAGAACAATAAGAACTTTATTCCGACAATTATACACCTTCAGAAGCTCGTCTCGAGTGGGAGTCGAGACTGTTCGCCGAACGTCGATTTATCTATTATAAAAAAATTAAATGAATCAATTGTGCCGGTGGAGTTCCACATGAGGTCAAAACACAACAGCCAGACGTGGGCAGCTGGGACGCCCACTAAGTTTGCTCACTCCTTTGCGACACCGTTTTCTTGTGTGCCAGAAACCGGTCCGGATCGACGTGATCATCTCCTTATATAGAAAGGGGCTGCTGTTGAACAACATTCCCTTTTTTTGACTGACGATACCATCGAGAACTAGCTCTCTGGTTAATGATGCCTGGGGTAGAATTAAAGCCTTTTGATTAATGAAGGCCGTCGTGGAAGTGAAAGGGTGCCTTACGGTAGTAATTAGGTGTTGTAGAATCGGGAAGTGGAATTTCTAAAAATCAATTTGCTGTGGTGGGTGGACGGTACCAGATGCTGTTGCTGCTTTACTCGTCTTTATAATTCGTTCAATATCTTTTCTTCTTTAGAGGAATTTTCTTTAAAAAAAGAAGAATGTTTTTTTTTAATTTTACAATATGGGTAATACTGATTTTCATAATTGCTAAAACTGACTTAAAGAATGCCCCCAAAAACTTGTCGGAGAAAAACTTAAAAATATATTATGGGAGAAAAATGTATAAAATATCGCATATATTCGAATTTAAGCCGCATTCCAAATTCTCAACACATTTTTGTGAAAAAATAAAAAAATAATGTAGAATACTTTATGAATATCCGTATTTACGAAATTTAAAAATAAATTTTTAAATGAGAACTTATACAAAAGTGAATAGTTAATTTATATTTTACCACTATTAAAAACTTTTTAAATACATATCTAAACCGACAGAATATCATGTTCAATTTCCCCCATCCAATGAATTTTCCGCCTTCGATCTAAACTGCACCCGATTTTTAGTAGCATTAACGTTGGGGGGGGGGGGGAGTACGGCTTCGATTTGAGTAAATGTGATGTAAGAAATAATTCTACACAAAATGTCAGAATTCCTGGAACATCTTAAAAAATCATAGAGTCAAGGCAAACTTTTTAAAATAAAAATAGTCTGTAAGAAGAGAATGTGATTGTGCTTCACTGTTTTTCTCAATTCAGTAATTTTGTTTTCAAAAAAATGCCCTCACTCATAATTAAAAAAGAAATGGTGCCATTTCTTTGTTCTGTATCTTCTTAATCTGAGATCCTTGATTGATACTTTTAAATTTGGAAGATTAAAATTTATAGAATAAATTTGGAAGATTAAAATTATAGAATAAATTTGGAAGATTAAAATATAGAATAAATTTGGAAGATTAAAATGTAAGTATAATAATGTATGGAGTATTGGGTAATTTTTGGAAATGAATACATAAAATTATATCGGTAATGAATATAGGAAAAGGGCAACTTATATGTGTTGTGTTAGAATTTAGTAGAATTTCCTAAATATGATTTCTAAATAAAAGTTTTCTACTCAGTAAGGAGTATTTTAGAAAGCATTATTAAAATTAATTAAATACAAGATTTTTTTAAAAAATATTGTTTGAAAGTTTGTTGGGAAAAAATATTTGTGAGGAAAGATTATAAACGAGAAAACCTGGAGAACGAAGGTGAATGAGAGGTCACTGTGGAGAATGTATTAGAATTATTGGTACTTACGTAATATACTGCCGACCAATTTCGCCAGACGAAAAGACATAGCCAATTCAAAAAACGTCGCCAAATGTTATTATCGTTATTGTACTTGTAACTGTGTTCCAACGTGCGCGGAACGGTTTCCACTATTGACTGTAAATCACGGCATTTGACGACGTCTTTTGATTTGACGAATTGGTCGACGGTACAATATGAAAATACCAAATTATTATTAAAGATTTCTTTTATTTGATATTTAAAGCGATCTTAAATGTCCTAACTGCTATTATAATAAATTAGAAAAAGTATACTTTTGTCATTTATTTGCTTCCGAATCAACAAAAACTTAAGTTAGATTTTTTTTTTTTTTTTTCAGAAACAAATTCATCATGTCTTTCGAACGTCGCCTGCCTCTTTTGAGAACAGACTTCAGCGTCATCGATCGAGAATTCAGTTCCATCCGGAAAAATTCGATCAGGAGATGAAGCTGATGGAAGATGAAATGAACCGTTTCCGATCCCAACTCATGGATCGCGAAGTTCCTCGAATCCAGAGCCACACTGCGGCCACTGGCACAGATGGACCACCACGCATAGATCCGAAGTCAGAACGTGGTTGGACGGTCTCAGTTCTCCTCTCATCCAAGATTCAGATGATGGCAAGAAACTCAGGCTGAGATTTGATGTCAGCCAGTACCAACCTGAGGAGATCGTTGTCAAAACCGTTGATAACAAACTCCAGGTAAGCTCAAAATTTTCAATAAGAAACACGGTTATTTCAATCAGTGTGCCAAAACATAATTTGTCACCTTGATACAAAACAAGCAAATTTAAACTGAAACTTTAAAAATGTTCTGAACTAGCCGTTACCCACCCGCTTCGCTGGGTATTTCATGATGTTTTATAAATATATACTGCTTATATATATATATATATATATTATATATATAAACTATTAATATCTAAGTCCTTCATTAAGAATTCGATTGTATTGAAAAATATACTTTACCTGTAACTGTCGCCTCTTGATAAAAAAAAGGGGGGGGGCAGAAATCATCTAATTTATATTTTCTAAAAATCTCTAAAATTAAAGTATAGAATGATGTTTGCATTTTCGTAACACTGCAATAAAGTGGATTCCCGCAAACCAATTTTCGCGGTGGATCTCTAACTCTGTAAAATAAAACATGCAAGCCAAATCTAACGGGGAAAAACGAAATTTTTTGCTATCAATTTTCTACTTCGAAATTTTTACTACCCCGTAATCCCTTTGAGAGTCGTTTTTCAAAATAACCGTTCTTGGCGGATTTCAATTCAACAAAAGAAAAATGTGAACAAAATTTCATTATTATAGTCCTTGTAGTTCGAAAGAAGGAATTTTTTTGTCAGTACGCCCCAGTAACCCCTGCTCCCCCCCCCAGGAGTTGATTTCTATAAAATACATTTTAGTTGATCCCTCTTCAACCAAAGAAACATGCTTAACAAATTTTAAGTATGTGGCTCTAACAATTCAAAAACAGGGATTTTTTTTTCTATAGCTCCTTTTGACCCCTCGCAACCCTCCGTGGGGGTCGATATTCGTTTTACTCTTTGTTAGAAGAACTTTATTCCATGAAAGGAACCTGCCTACCAATTTTCAAAGAGGTAGATCTAATAATTTAAAAACGGAAATATTTATCGATTACGCCCCTTAATCTCCCGAAATGAAACTTGGTGGTTGATATTCGCGAAACCCATTTTGTAGCGATTCTTTACTCTACGAAAGGAATCTGCTTACCAAATTTCAAGACTGTGCGTCTCATAGTTAAAACTGGGAATAATTATCTATAACGCCCCTTGAGCCCCCCCCCCCCAATGCTACTTGGGGACTGTTTTCACAAAACCCATTTTGTAGGAGAACTGTACTCTATGAAAGGAATTAGCTTATCAAATTTAAAGACTGTGCGTCTAATAGCTAAAAAAATCGGAATAATTATTTATGTCTTCCCTTAAAACACCCCTTGGGGTCAATTTCCCCTAAAAATATTTTGTAGCGGATATTTACTTCGTGAAAGAAACATGCCTACCAATTTTCAAGCAGGTATGTCAAGTAGTTTCAAAAACGAATATATTTATCTCTTACGCCCCTAATTCCCGCAACGCCACTTGGGGGGCTATTTTCTCCAAACCTATCTTGTAGCTGACTACTCTATGAAAGGAATCTATATTATCAAATATAAAGACTGTACGTCTAATAGTTTAAAAAATGGAAATAATTATCCTGTAACGCCACTTGGGGCTCGATTTTCACCAAACTCATTTTGTTGAGGATCTCTACTCTAAAAGGAAATCTGCTTACCTAATTTCAAGATTGTACGTCGAGTAGGTTAAAAATGGAAACAATTATTTATAACGCCCCTTGAGGTTCGAATTTCGCAAGATCCATTCTTAGCTGATCTCTACTCTATGAAAGGAAAATGCCTACCAAATTTCAAGCCTGTAGACTGAATAGTTCTGGAGATATCGTTATTAGTCAGTCAGTGAGTGAGTCGCTTTTCTCCTTGATATATAGAGATAAAATTTCCTTTCAATCAGCAATAATTTATGGAGATCATTCTTTCAGCCAAGACCTAAATTATAATAAACCACAGGAAAAGTAAAAATTTTAACAGGAATTGTTATTTAAAAGTAATGCGTGAGATCAAAGAGATGCCAAAGTAAGTTTTCAAATGTGTGTGTGGGGGGGGGGGATTAAAAAGTTGGCTTGATTGCAGTTGAACTAAAACTTGGCACCAAATTCCTTAGGATTTTAGCGCCAAGTTAACAATCCTTGATCTCAGGCTGCTTGCTTAGGGTTTAGCCAACACCTCGCTTTGGCCATTTTGAAAAAGGCACCATTAAGCGCAAATTTTTGATGCCAAAAAACATGGGGTTACAATTAGGACTTTACCAAAAATATTTATGATATGGCATATTTTTGCATCCAAATCGCAGTCGAAATTGACGAGAATCTGTTTTGTAATTATTATGACGTGTTGAACTTATCAATTTGCATATCATTCAAACTCATATCCGACAAGATCATCAGGAAATAGTTGTTGACAAATGTTTTAAGGCAGATTTTGAATAATATATAGTTTCATGACATCGATATATTGTAACGTATATTTGCGGTCAGTGAACAACATCGTCATCGTCACTTGGCCATGTCTCAAAATTACGAGGTCCGTCGCCAAAAGCCTTCGAGTAGCTGAATTGTGCGACGTTAATATTCACTCACTCCAGAGATTCAAATATTTTTCATTTTACAAAAAATTATCATACTGATAAAAACGAGTTATTAACTGAATTCATATAATTAATGCATGTTATTAATTTGCTTATATTAATTAAATAAATGTAAATACATATTCAAATAAAAAATAAAGTAAAAATTCGAAATTTGAATTGACATAATACTATAAACCTTACCCTTGCTCAATTTCCGAATGCTTATAATGCGAAATAAATGCTTTGCAATGTAAATTAAAAGGAAATGTTTCACTCTTTCAGGTGCAGGCAAAACACGAAGAGAAAACTGACACAAAATCTGTATACCGGGAATACAACAGAGAATTCCTTTTGCCAAAAGGAACAAACCCAGAAGCAATCAAATCTTCTTTATCAACTGATGGCGTTCTAACTGTAGAAGCTCCCATTGCCAGCCTTGGAAGGCGTTCACCATATTCCAATTGACAACAAATGAGACATAAATATCGTCTGTTTTATTTTTAGAAGAAAAAAAAAATTTTTTTTTTGAACCAACTAAGAATATATATTTTGAGATCCTCACAAACATTTCCTAGGTGAATAAATAAAAAAATAAATACTAAAAATCTAATATTTTTGCCATAAAGATTTAAGTATGATAGAAGTATTATTTGTGTTCTGCGAGATATAAATAAGAGAATTATAATTCCTACTTTCCATTTTTTACTTGGCAACATTCATTCATAATTCTGTTCTGCAATTTTAATGTATCTGTGATGTATCATTGTATCGCATTTGGAAAATAAAATGAAATTTTGTGTTTATTTATTTATTATTTGTTTTTGACATTTGCTTTGGTCTCAGATTTTTTATTTTTTAATGTTCCTACGATGTTATTTATAAATTAAAATAAAAATGCATCAAATTTACGCAAATAATTTTTTTTAAATAAAGAATGAAATTTTAATTTGGTTAAAAGTATATATATCGTCTGGGCTTTAAAAAATAAAATATGTAATCGTTGTTTTTTTCAAAATTAACTCATTTTGGAAAGCACGTCTTCATAAAATGAATTTTTAAAGTAGTTTTACTTCAATTTTGCGTACACAGACTGACTTCAGTAGTTGCTCTTTTTTTAATCTCCCAAATTAAAAATAAGGGTTCTTCCAACAGAGATGTAAAAGATTAATGTTTACAGGGAAATTATTTTGAGACCTCCTTGCAAATTACGTTGTTATAGAAAATGCTTTGCTGAAGTTAATTAAAATATGAGGCTTAAGTTTATTTTAAGGAGCAAGGTTTATAGCAAAATTAATTTCCAGCAAAATTAATTTTCAAAAAGGAAAGAAAAGAAACAAATTTAATTATTAAGAAATTATAAATGGTTCGATAGAAGAGAGAAAATTATATGTATCGAAATATGCACAATAAGTTAAGCGAGGTATTGAAAATAAATTTATCCATTTGATGGAAACTAAGGGTTTTTATAAATTATTTTAAGAAATTAATGAGCTAATTTCAGCAACGGCTTAAGAAATTAAAGATGCAGTGAAAGTCGCTTAGCACGAAACTGAAGGGACTGAAATATGTTTTCGTGAAAAGAATTTAATGTTGACGGATATTGCAAAAAAAACTATATATCAACAAAATTAAGTTTATTAGAATTTATTTTATTTGCATATAGTAATTAAAACAAAAACATTCCCAAAATTTAAAGAAATTTAATGAAAAACTGAAATTTTTCGAAAACCAAAACATTTATTGAATTTTCGGAAACTAATCTGATATTTTTTTCTTTGCATTGCTTTTTTTCGCATCAAATTGTGCGATAGTGCCCATTTTGTTATTCATTTCACTATTTGAATAAGCGTCTAAATAATTGCGCATCCTTTTCATGACGTTCCGCATTTTGGATGGTGTGAGAACAGAAGCTGCATTTTTCGTTTCATTTTCGTCGTAATCTGCATCAATACTTTTTTAGCTTTGGACTAACTCCAAAATGTCTTTGTCTGCCATAATTGGGGCTGTGCATACATTATCACCACTGATAATACAATATGACAATCCAATCCGACTGGTGTTTTCCGTATTTTGTTCATTCCCAAAAGGGTGATCTTTTAGTATTTACCGATTTTCGTTTCGAGTTAAGAGAAAAAAATGCATGGAAATACATAGCAGTTTGTTGGGACTGTTGTATTATTTCGTGTTACCCGATAATTCGTCTTAGGCATTTTCGCGTTAAACATATTTACTGTATATTATATTTAAATACATTTTTGCTGCTTATTGCGATGGAAAATTAAAGCAAACAATCGAAAATAGGGTGAGGATATTTTTTTTTAAGTAGCTAATTTGAATAGACATATCTATTTCCATCATTTTTAAAAATCAAATTTTTTTACGATATACTACGATTTTTTTATTTTTATTTTATGCACTTTAAACACAAATACCAAGTCTTAGCCCAATAAAGTCATTTTTAAAATTTAACCTCTTGTATATATGCGAGAAATAACGAAACAAAATTTAGATTAGATTTATCTCTCTACTTGTACTGAAAAGCTATTTATTTATTTAAAAGAAATGATATACCTTCTGAAGTTTAAAATTTTCATTATCGAATGACATGAAAAAAGTTCGTCTTCTGTTTATCTCCAGGGACATTATCAAATTCTGTTTTTCATTTTCACCACACTGATCCATAAAAAAATAATCGTCCCATCTCTGGATTGTCAGGTAATATTACATTTTTTTGAATTATAGCAGGTTTAATTTCATTCTATACTTTAATTATCAACTCGTATATATTATTTCAATACAGGCTTCTTATCTCCTTTTGCAAATGTTTTTCACCTTCTAGCATACACGTATTCCTTTTTTTGTTAAATTTTATTTCGAATACACAGTAGAACGTCGTTTATCCGAACGTTTATAATCCGAAGTGTCAAATATCCGGACCAAAGTCCGATACGTTTTCGAACAGTGCAATGCCAATAATTGTTTCGCGTGAGGCCAAAAGTGACGGGATAACCCAAGGTGAGGGATATTTGGGGAATTTCAGTAGTGTAATTTGGTAATCAACTGCGTGCAATATTAGGTCAGTTTGTCTCCAAAGTGAGGGGTTGTATACATGCTCTTTTGTTGACGTAGAAACCTGGATGGCATGTGATGCAGAAGGACTGTGGATTTCAAATGCTAAATGATAACGAGATTGTGACTTCCTTGGAAGAAGAATCCTACCCTGTCGACAATGAAACGGATGGAAGACGAGGACAACACGGGAAGTAGCAAGGGTCCATCAAATGCTGACGCGTTTTTTCTGCGTTAGAGACAGCGATGGAGAGGTACGAACAAAAATCAGAGGTCTGTCCTACTCAACTACTGCTGCTGAAGAGAATCAGAGATTCTTGCAGCGAAAAAACGAAGGTGTACAATGGTTATAGCGAAAAATAAGTGATTATTTTCCACAATAAAGATAAATTGCGACATTTGGCAACCTATTTTGCTTTTTTCTTCAAGCATGTGATGATTTTCAATATTCGTTATAGTGGTCTGGTTTCATATACTGCATGGATCGCATTCGGTTATCCGAACGATGTCCTGGTCCAAATTGATTCGGATAAACGACCGTTCTACTGTAATTTATTGAGATGCAACTTGTAACAAAATCTGAATTAATGGTGTTGATCCGTAAGGAATGGCTATCTAGTCTATTCGAAAGTTCGTTCTTACCCCAAATTGTGTCCTTTCTCGAAAATCAAGAGCCTTGTGCGCATCTGTATTGAATACAACCCCACTCTGTTTGCAGAATTATTTTATCTTAAGCATAACCCCCAGTTATGTTGTTCCCCGTACCCTTGTCAATTCAGTATACTAATATTCGAAAGCTGGGGAAAATCCTTTGAATAAGTGATTTTAAAAATTTGAGTTCTTTCGAGGAAACATTTTCAGGTTTCCTCTAAAAGAAAGGGTAGCGCGTTACGGAGAATATACCTAAGAATTAAAAAATTTAGTTTGAAATTATAGGTGCGCATCGTATACAGACGGACCTCTATTTAAAAATTTTTCTATTTTGTGAACTTTAGCTTGAATCAAGAACATTTTACTATTTTTTCGTAAAATAACTCCCCAAATAGTAAAATGCAATTTCTATTTAACGAAATTTTTCTCCGCCTGATTCTATTTTTTCCCCACTCCCTATTTAAAAAATATTTCTGGACATTTCACATTTTCCTCTCTCTTCACGCATTTTGAGCAATAGCCTTGAACTGGTTTTACTAAGTACCTGACTCACCTAGAGCAGTAAAAAGCTGTAATTTTTCAAATAAAATTAACAGATTTTATCAGTTATTAAATTAAGGACGCGTGTGGTAATATATGCTTAAAATTACTGGTTATAAACTAATGTATGCTTAAAGTACTTGTAGGCTTAAAATTAGAAAATGTCATTAAATTTCTTTAATTTTGAATATAAATTATTTTTTACAGTTTAAAATACAGTGTATTCCTGAACAATGTTTCTTTTTCTTGTCCTTGTAGGTTATTTTTATGGGTAATATTTATAATAAATAGATATAATTTACCAAAAAAATGGTGTGAAAAATTGCTTTTTAATAATATAAAGTGCTTATGAATTTAAAATTTGTTTTATGTGGTTTATGAAGTATATGGAAGAATATTTAACGAATTTTCCACATAAACTTTTTTCAGGATTTAGCGATCGTTAAACAGAGGTCTGACTGTATATATATATACAGTCGACTCTCGATAATTCAAACCTTCGATAATACGAACCTCGCTAATTCGAAGTACATGCTCAGTCCCAGAAAACCTCTTGATATCTCGAACTAAAGCAATACGTTTTGGTATACTCAATATTTCGAAGTAAAATCTGTGGCTCGCCACACTGCAACACGCTTTATATATATATATATACTAGCCGTTACCCGCCCGCTTCGCTGGGTATTTCATAATCTTTTATAAATTTTTACTGCTTATAAATATGTATAAATTATTGATATCTAAGTCCTGCATTAAGAATTCGATTGTATTGAAAATATACTTAGACCTGTAACTGTCGCCTGTTTGATAAAAAAAAAGGGCAGAACTCATCTAATTGTATTTTCTAAAAAATCCTCTAAAATGAAGTATAGAATGATGTTTGCTGTTTCTTAACCCAAAAACCAAGTGGATTTCCGCCAAAACCATTTTTCGGTGGATCTCTACTCCGTAAATTGAACATGCAAGCCAAATTTCTAAGTCTAAATCTAACAGAAAAAAACGAAAGTTTTTACTATCAATATCCCCGTAATCCCGTTGAGAGCCGTTTTCCAAAATAATCGCTCTTAGCGGATTTTCAATTCAACAAAAGAAAAATGCAAACCAAATTTCATTATTATAGTCCTTGTAGCTCGAAAAAAGGAATTTTTTTGTGTCAATACGTCCCCAGTAACCCCCTGCCACCCCTCCGCAGAACTTGATTTAACTAAAATACATTCTTAGTGAATTCAACAAAAGAAACATGCTTAAACAAATTTCAATGTAACTCCTCTTGACCCTCGCAACCATCCTTCGGGGGTCAATTTCGTTTTACTCTTTGTTAGAGGAACTCTACTCCAGAAAGGAAAACATGCCTACCAATTTTCAAGCAGGATGATCAGATAGTTTAAAAATGGAAATATTTATCGATTACGCCTCTTAATCTCCCGAAATTAAACTTGGTAGTTGATATTCGCAAAACCCATTTGTAGCGGTTCTCTACGAAAGGGATCTGCTTATCAAATTTCAAGACTGTACGTCTAATAGTTTAAAAATGGGGATAATTATCTATAACGCCACTTGAGCCCCTGCAACGCCACTTCTGGTCTGTTTTCACAAAACTCATTTTTTGTAGGGGAATTGCACTCTATGAAAGGAATCTGCTTAGCAAAATTTGTGCGTCCAATAAATTAAAAATACAAAAAAAATTATCAATAACGCCCTTGAACCACCGCAACGCCACCTAGGGGTCTATTTTCACAAAACACATTTTGTAGTGTATCTCTATCCTATGAGGGAATCTGCTCACCAAATTTCAAGACTGTGCGTCTAATAATTGAAAAATAGAAATAATTATTTATATCTGCCCTTAACCCCGCAACACTCCTTGGGGTCAATTTTCCCCAAACCCGTTTTGTAACGGATATGTACTCCATGAAAGAAACATTCCTACCAATTTTCAAGCAGGTAGTCAAGTAGTTTTCAAAACGAAAATATTTCTATTACGCCACTTAA
>BMAO01027497.1:0-27535 GCA_019973975.1 Trichonephila clavata | reverse complement strand
TATATATACTAGCTGACCCGGCAAACGTTGTTTTGCCATATAAAGTGAATATTCTGGTAGTCAAATAAAAAACAACTAACTCATTGTAAGTGTGTGGGGATGTGGTATATGAATGAAAGAGGAATGGAGCGCTGTGAATGATGACGGCCTATAAAAGTATCAAAACACCAAACATTCATTTTTTGAATTCTTTGTTCTTTTATTATTTTAACTAATAAATTTCAAACTACATCTCTATCATAAATTATGACAATTAAAAATAACATTATCAGTCTCTTAGTGCAATGGAGTGTATGATATTTTCATTGAGTCCATCTTTAGCCAACACAAACAAACTAAATGGTTTACCCACGCGAGAACATGCCACGTGTGAAAAACATGGGTGCCCAAATCTAAGGCACAAACAGACATCGTTTGAACTTGCAAATCAAAATTCTGGCTTCGACAACGTTTTTCATCAATTTTGAATGACTAATCGCGTGCCATTGCTCAGCCGTGGTGGGTTCAAATTATGAAGCAAAATAACCAGAGATCTAACCTTCAGTTGTAAATGGTACGGTGGCATGCCTGGCAAATCCAATGAGTTCAAAAACTCTGCTGGATAATTTACAGCTTCGTTGGTATCGCAAACTGTATCGATATATTTGTATGACATCAAGTCCCCTGGCAACAACAATTGTATCTTGAAATTCAAAATCGTCGACGTCCACATTTTTTTGTTGCCAAAATTGCTCTTTCTGCCAGCCACTCATGATTAAAGTATTGTGTGTGTATATCAATATTCGAAAAGTGTCCTGTTTCATACACTGCATGGATCACATTCGGTTTTCGATTATCCGAACAATCACGTATCCGAACGGTACCCGTTCCCAATTGATTCGGATAAACGACGTTCTACTGTAAAATGATTTTTTGCGCTCTCATAACCTAATAACCAAGTGGATTTCCGCAAAACAAATGTTCAGTGGATCTCTACTCCGTAAAATAAATATGTGTGCCAAATTTCAAGCCTAAATCTAATAGAGAAAAAGCGGAATTTTTACTATCAATGCGCTCCATAACTTCGTTGAAAGTCGATTTGCAAAGGACCGTTCTTTGCAGATTTCAATTCAACAAAAGAAACAGGCAAATCAAATTTCATTATTATAGTCCTATTAGTTTTTTATGGTCAATACACCCCACTAAACTCCAGCTCTCCCCCTCTCAATAGTCGATATCCGTAAAATCCATTCTTAGAGGATCTCTATTCAACAACAGAAACATGTTTTTCGAATTTTAAGGATGTGGGGTCTAACAATTGAAAACCAGGATTTTTTTTCTATAACTAACCTTGACCTCTCGCTACCCCCCTTAGTGCTCGACTTCAGAAAATTCCTTTGTTAGAGGAACTCTATTCCATGAAAGAAATCTGCTTACCAAAGTTCAAGACTGTGTGCAGCTATTTGTTTAAAAATGGAAATCATTATGTGTAACGCCATTTAATTCTCCGCAACAACACTTGGGGTGTCAATTTTCGTAAGAATCATTTTGTAGTGGATGCCAACTCTATGAAAGGAATATGCTGATCAAATTTCAAGACTGTACTTCCAGTGGTTTAAAAATGGTAATAAATATTTATATATATATAACGCCCTTAATCAACCATAACGTCCCTTGGGGTTCGAGTTTCGAAAAAACAACTGTTCTTATAGCAGATCTTTACCCCATGAAATCTACCCCATTGCTACTGTAGGTTTAATAGTTCCGGAGATATTGTGATGAGTAAGTGAGTTAATGGCTTTTCTTTTTTTATATATAGATAAGCCTGTAAAATGTTCAAAATTAGAAGATCGTTATATTTCAATTCGGTACTCTAAAGAACAAGATGTCGGCAGTGTAGCTACAATGTCATGCAAAGATCGATCTAAAGCATTAGTGGGGAAAACAAGACGGTGGACATGCTTATCTGATGGACAATGGTCTGGCCACAGTCTTCCGCGTTGTAAAGGTCAGTATGTTTTCATATAAAAACAGTTCATATTAACATGTATTTAATCACTTTTATATAAATTTACTTTTCTTCAATGTTTTACAGAATTTATTCTTTACTTTTTTAATAAATAAAGTGTGTTGTTGTTGTTTCTAATGCCACTTGCCTGACGGTATCAGATCGAGGCCCACGAAATTCATCGTGGCAAGGTGACACCACCTCCACAATTTAGGCATGGAACTGGAGTGGAGGGAAATATTCTCCAAACCCGTGCACCTGTGGTTTCTACTCCGACCTCCCACAAGACTTTCGGACCCCCTGATTTAACGAGCACGTACTCCGTGTGTACTCGGAGCATATTTGGTGGCATCCAACCCAGTCCATCCGGTCAGGAGTTCGATGCTCTAACCACTAGGCTACCCACGGACTTATCACATGTCTTTTCATACTGATTAAATCATAAAAAACAATTTTGAATGAATGAGTTATATTAATCCTTCGTATTTTATTTTTGCAAATGAGAATATTTTGTATTTAAGCAAAAATTTTTAATTTAAGAATTTTCAACAATTTTTTGATTGCCTCCTATGTGTGTATACTATGTAAAACAGATTTCGTGCTCAAAGTTTCATAAGAAGCTAGGCATTTAATTTTTTAAGGGAAAAACTTCAAATTTGTGAAGTGATTTTAAAATGCTATTCCTCCTACAAAAAATTACGTACATGCATGAAATTTGATTTACAAGTACCTCAAACTATGCATAACAAAAGTTGGTATGGGTTTTGCGATAACATGATTAGTATTTGTACAATACTTCTTTTTATGAATGTGTATCGAAAATTCCTTAAAAAATGTGCAAATTCCGAGTTCAATTATTTTTAAAAAATAAGTATTGTGCTTTGATTCAAAAATGCATACCAACTTTTGTTACATGTACTATTAGCAATAGGTAAAAAAATTCAAAGCATTAGGCACAATAGAAAAAAAGCTTTAGCATTTTAAATGAAGACAAACAGGATATTTTACCTTTCCGAGATAAGTAAGTTTAAAGTTTTGATTTGCTATAGGGATGTGAATAAAACCGAAAGCAAAAGCTATCATAATTCTGTGTTTTTTTAGTTTAGAGCTTTCAAATTTTGTCAGGTTATAAAAAAGTATATTTAGAATAATTTAAGCTAAAAAACTTAAATTTGATTTTTTTGACCGATTTTTTTTGTCAATTGAATCGTACTGTGTCCTCTTAATTTCCAATTGAGATTAATATTTCTTTTTCTATTGAAAAAAGTGATTCATCAGAAGTATGCTGGAAATTAAGAAAGTATTCATAATAAGTTTTGCTCTTATTTAACAACATAATTAATTATTTCGGATTTACAAATACTCTGACAACATAATAGACCTAACATGATACCAGATAGAAATCCATATTATTACACTGTGTCAGTTATTAAGTATCTGGTGTCCTGAAACTTAAAAATAAGTGAGCACGAGGTGAAAGGTGGGGTTATATCTGTTCTGGGAAGAATAAATAATAGTAATAATAATAAATAATAATTTTTTTCTTAATCAATTTGTTAAATGAGAACGAACCTATATTCGAAAATTGGAAAAATTGACATCCTCCATCACATCATTAGCTACTGTGACCATAAATTTCATAATTTTACGATAATTTTTTTACTAAACGTCATCTGACATAGCCATACTTATAACCGCAGTCACAAGTCAGACAAAAAACTGCCAGTTTAGGTGAAATTAACGTAGTTTGTGTGAATCAATGTCATGAAAAATGATGTCACAAAATTTTGACTCACATAAAAAAATGAAAAGTTGGCTTTTTTTGTTAAGAGTCCAAAATGGCACATCACTTGTTCTTTTCTATCCATAACAATCACAGAGAATTTTTTTATTTGCAGAGCATTTTCATTTTAAAATCATCTCTGTTGACATTCTTCTTTACATCATTAAGTATTATGATCACAAATTTCTTAATTTCACAGTGAAGTTTTCACTAACGTAAACTTACATAGCGGTGTTATTAATCACATTCCCAAATCGAGCAAATGATTTTGGTTTAGTTATAATTAATGTTGTTTGAGAAAATCATATTGCATAACTTTGACGCTTGCCCCATAAAAAATCACTGAACGGGCATAAATCTGGTGAGCGAGTCGGACATGAAATTGAATTATGAGATCCAAGCCATCTTCTGGGATATTCCATGTCTAAACACTCCCGTACAGGTCACGCATAACTCTCAGGTGTAATCATCATGTTGAAACTGTAGATATTTGGTGGCACATTTCCAGCAGGTTTGATAAGTTGTTTCGGAGAAAACTCAAGTAATTGTCTCCATTTAAAGTTTTGAGTAACTTAAACGGTCCAATATTTTTTCCGCTTAATATTCCAATCCACATGTTGAGATGAAATTGAAATTGAGACCTATCTTCAAGTATTAGATGTGAGTTTTCCAAGCGCCATCGATGTAAGTTGTGTAAATTTAAATATCATCCTTATTAACTATAAATTCGTCAGCTTCCAATATTTTATTTAGAAATATTTTATTAGAATTTTTTGCTACCATTTTTTTTACAAAACTCAAGCTTTCGAGCTTAGTTACAAGGTAGAAGACTTGGTGCATTCTGTGCAAGATGTGGATAAAATTTCTGTGTTTTAAATACACCATGAACAATACTTGTAGTTGTAGTTCTTGAAGTATTGGGAAAGTTTTGACTTTATCCAAAATGTTGTCATCGTTGCATTTCTGAGATATTCCACTGGACGTACGAACGTTAGACAACAGTTACACACTTAATGGGGTTAATACAATTATCGTAGAATTAACACAATTTGGGTTACCCACTTAAGATAGAGATTTTTAAATGAAGTCATTTTGTCGAAAAAAATGGTATTGATTTGTGACGGATCTATACGCTTCCTTTCACTAAGTTCTTGGGGATTCCTTTAAGGCCAGCATTCTTTCAACCAACTTTCTCCGAGGATCGGAAAACGTGATTATGCAAATTAAGTTTAATATATATATTCTGTATTCGCGAGTTTTGAGTGTTAGTGAAGTGATGATAGCTTGGATGTAAAGTGAATAGATGAGAAGCAAGCAAATCGATAGTAATACGTATACGCAAACAGTGTACGACGCGTGAAGTTGGAATCTCGAAGAAGTGCTTAAGTCAACTATTGGAGAAGTGTTTAAGGCGACGTCTAAAAGTTTAAAGGATTGCAAGAGTTCAGGTACTATGCTCTTATTTAAAATATAAATTAGATAATTAAATTATGAGTGTATTTCTTCAAACAAGCTTTGTATAAGGTATCGTAAGAATATATTTGAATGAGCGTATATATTATCCCCACACTATCTTGTCTCACCTTAGTCCTCTACTTTGTCAAATTTATCTTACTTAGAGTATTACTGTGTCTGTGTTGAATATTGTGACAAATAAACAATTGAAGTTCATCGTGTGGTCTGATCATTTAGTTCCTCCCACACATCTAGCCGGGTTAGAAGGTTGTTATGGTAAAAATACAACAAGTGCTGTATCATTTTGAAATTTTCACTAAATGGGTCATCTTTTGAAGTAACTTGCTTAGGAGTATGCGATATTTCTTGTTAGGAGAATGTAATATTTTTCTTTTTGAGGAGCATCAAAATCAGGCGACATCATTTTCTCAAACCGACACTTAAACAACTTTAACTATAACTAAATCAGCAAAATATTTTGCTCGATTTGTGACTGTGATTAATAGCACGACTGTGTTAGATCACGTTAGTGAAAATTTCACTGTGATATTAAGAAATTTATGGTCACAATGCCTAATGATGTAAAGAAGGGTGTCAACAGAGGTGATTTTAAAATGAAGATGTGCTGCAAACAAAAAAATCTGTATATTTGTTATGCATGGCCAGTGGCGTAACAGAGACTATTAAGGCCCCCTCCCCTGAAAAACCAGGTTTTGGGCCCCAATCCGGATCTTACAATGGGTACGTACATGACACCAGTCAGGCTTTGGAACCCTAGAATCCTGAACCCCTCCCATAATGCGGGGGATGTACGTTACGCCACTGTGCATAGGGAAGAAGTTTTGTACTATTTTGAAATTTTAACTGAATGGGGCCCAACTTTTGAGAAACTTTCTGGGGTTGTGTGTAATAGTTTTCTTTTTGTGGAGATTCAAAGTTAGGTGGCATCTTTTTCTGAAACCCCGACTCCCACAAATTTTTTCTCCGACTTGTGAGTGCGGTTAATAGTACGCTTATGTAAGGTGATGTAAGTGAAAAAAATTATCGTAAAATTTCAATAATTGTGGTCACAGTAGCTAATGATGCGATGGAGGATGTCGGTTTTCCACATTTTCGAAAATATGCTCTTCTTCACTTAACCAAGGATAAGGAATTTTTTTTAATTCTTCTCAGAACAGATATGATCCCATCCTTCCCATAAGTTTCGGGATACCGTATATATATTTCCTCAAGTATTCATGGAGCCTTTTTAACAAGGCTTTTGTTAAGTTAGGAACTGCACAGTAATAAATACTTTCTGAGTTGAAAATACCTACGAGAAAACAAGTTGCGAAATTTCATAGTGAACAATTTTGAAATGAAATGGGCAAAAAATATACACAAGTGATTCGTAATGAATTAAAGTAATTATGAAACAAAAATGAAAAAACTAAGAGGAGAAAATACATTTTAAAATTTATTCTCTCCTAAATATTAAAGATTGTCATTTGAGAGACCAAGTTTTGCTATAAAATAGTTAACTCTTTTTTAAAGTAATTCATTCAAAAGAGATTTATTTGCATCTGATTTGTACGAATATTATAACTTACTCTAAAATAAATATGATACCAGGAATACAATAATATATTTAATTAAGTGTTTATATTACAATAGGTCATTTTTATTAAAAAATGATCTTCTAATGTGGGATATTGAAACTTCCTATAGATTGGTGCAGCACTCGCATTTTTAAACTATGTGAAAAATTCCATAAAAGTTAACTAGAACAATTGTGTCGAAAAACTAATTTAAAAAGGAATTTTGTTTTTGTCCTCGATTAAAGTTCTGTTTCCAATCAACATCCAGTTTAACAGTGATTTTACCGAAATAGTATTAATTAAATAAGAATCAGTTGTTAGAATCTAGGGTAAACTTGGCAAATTTTGGGCACATTTAAGAAAATACCCATATTATACATAACGGTTTGAGTTGGTGCATTGATATTATGACTTTGGCAATTCTCAAGCGTCATGGCGACTACATAAGTTGTTTTTGTTGTCGTGCGGTTCAATCAGAAGTGAAAACAGACCATTTCTAATGTAAGTGCAACTATCTGATAATCCAAAATTTGAGTTTGTTATTATATTTTAATTATCTTGCCTTGGCGAAGGAGAGTACCTGAGAGGCTCTGGCTACATCTAATTGCCTGACCTTTCTTGAGCTGTACTCTGCCAGAAAACATATTGATAAAAAGACTTGTCTCGTCCCCCCCCCGGTTCATATTTAGTATCGAGCTGACTCCCCTGGAAGATCCCTTGCTATGAACTGCGACAGACGCACCCAGACGGCAATTTCCTGACTTCTCAGTGGACATTTACGAAGTCTTACCTTCCAGGGTGACCATAAAACCCATCCGATTTGTCCAAAATGTAACATCTAGCAGGCTTCTCCGACTCATATTCTTGGATGCCTAGGTTTATCCTACGACGATTTGCTGGGTCTTCCTATACTAGTTTAAGACTTTTTGAGGGTGAATAAACTCATGGATCTCGTCTAGCAGAAGCTAGACAAGGAGATAAGTAACAACAACAACAACAACAGATATAACACACAAAATTAATTAATTTTACTTGAAATATATAAATCGCTGCAATCTTATGTAAGTGCAGTATCCATTGGTGGATGATTTCGTTTCTTCTCCCTTTGACCGCAGTAATTTCAACTATTGAATAATGTAATTAAAGCAAATATGAACAGTACGATTAAGAATAATATGGGTAGAACCAAAATTTAATGGGGTAAGGATTCCCAAATGTACTTCCGGATCTTTCACTCGTCCTACACGTCTTATGAGCTCATCTTCCTTCCACAAAAATCTTTCTTAACTTAGGCCAAGTTACCGTAACACATGGCTCATCTGTTACATTACATTGTCACTACTGAATTCTTGCAGTCAGTAGCATCGCTTTTGGAGGAGGACACTGGAAACAGTCTGCAGAAATCGAGGAAGACGTAAGAACGTTGCAAGAGAGCTGGCAATTGCAGAAGGTCCGGCTTCTGAGAAGTTGCCAACGGAGAGCGTACAAATAGAGTAGGAGAAAAACACAGATCAATATCAAGAACCAGCAAACTCAATGCATCCTTCATTTTTCCTGTTTGTAGTGCTAACTATTATGAAGAAAATCAAGGACACGAATGGGTGCAATGCTGTTGCTTTTATTCATCCTGGTTCCGAAAGGGATGTGTCGAGTTAGAGGGTGGCTCCTCCTGTTGTAATGAATGTAGCGTATGATACATAGCGAAGACATCAAATGTTGTTTTTCTTTAAGTTTGTAACAATTTATGTAAATTTAAGGCATCCGACTATTTGCGACAACTTTTTTAAAAAAAAATCAAGATATGGGTATTTTTTTTTTTAGATTTGTTTAGTACATTTTAAGAAAAATAGGCTAAAATTAAGAAGAGAAAAATAAATTATTATTACTAAAATGGGAAAAAAACTAATAAAAATTTACGAAAAATAACATAAACGTGGCCCATTTTGTACCAAAAGTTTATGAATAAATTTTCAGTTTTTCAATTCTGATGTATTGCTATGTTTTTCATTTTCGAAATGACCTTCAGGGTAAGAGATATTTTCACTTTTACAAAAACTAGAGCACTTTATCTAAGTTATTATATGAAATTGTTTAAAAAACAGTGATTATATTCACATAAGGGACTGTAAATTTTGTAATAAAACAGTGTTTGATAAATCTGAAGGTTAAAACACTTCTACTTATGCAGAAAAAACACAAAAAATTTCAGTTAATTATTTTCAAAACTTTTTCAGCAATCACTGTCCCCGTTTGAGCATTTTAAAAAAAAAACACATTTCGAGTAAAACGCCGTTTTAAAGAGAATGACATCTTACTTAAAGTAATAGCATCTGCTTTTACTAAAACACTTGTAGTTTTTGTTCTAGTGAACGGAAAATAATAAACTTTGTTTTTTTATGAAGCTACTAAGATGGCCTATAAAATAACATCATAAAAATGTTGTGAAATTTTGGCAAAATTCAAAATTTTAGGGTAGTCGGATACCTTAATAGTTTATCTTATTTTCACCCATTAATTATTCTTAATTTATCAATGAAAACTGGGGCATTTTTTGTGATACAATTTGTTCAACAAAAAATATTTAACTTTACTTCTTATCATTTTCCAAACATGTAATTTGTGTTAAAATGTATTTCTGTGTTGGAAAAAGTAAATGTAGAGATGGCAGTTTCTCTTACCTTTTTCGTAATACAACCTGCTGTGACGTTTGATTCAATAATGGTAGCGTGTTTGAAACATAATAATTTAGTTTAATTAAGTCACAGTTATATTATTTACATTAATATACAAGTTTTCACTATGAGATGATTTTAGAGTCCAAAATAATTTTGTGAGGGAGGGATCTTGTTGATGTCTGTTCCATGCGAAGTTTCGCTGTTTACTCCCTCCTTCTCTGTGGTTGGCCGACGTCCGCGCGTCCCCTTTCACACCCCACATCCGGTGGTGGCGAAATGCTTCCCCTCGGGTCAAAGGTTGCAGGGGCTAATTAAGACACGTCCGTCGCAGTATATTAGCGACTGCAGGTGTTTTTGCACGTGTGGTCATCATTCTTCTAAAAACTGACCCGGCCGTGGGAAGCAAGTCCCAGATGTCTCAAGGGGGGAGGGGGACGCACATACGTCACGCTGCCATATTTCCGGCAATTGTGACAATATTACCTAAAACACTTCTCAAACGTGGGAAATTGCAGGATTTGTTTTGTAGCTTCTTTGTACACACATAGAGAGAGAGAGAAAAACGAATTAGAGCTTTGTTCATATACCATTAGAAAGATTATTCTCCAATGTTTGAAATAACTTAATATTGGAAAAAATGGGAAGTATTTCAAAATAGTATATTTTCAATTAAGTGTTTTGGTGCCCATATTTGCCAAGTTTACTCTAGTGGATGTATTTATTTTTATCTGTTTATTCTATTTTCAGCACAGTGTCCAATCATAGATACAGAACATTTAACGATAATTTACTCGAGTCGCTTACTCGAAGGCAGCTCTGCAACTTTCAGTTGCCCTCCAACTCATGTTCTTTCAGGAGTGAACAGAACTATATGTACAAGAAACGGTGAATGGGCTGATCCTATTCCTACATGTTCGAGTGAGTACTTAATTCAGTTCTGGAGGAGGTCTTTAAAATGCATTATGATTTTCAATAACAGTATTTGGTAAAATGAGGAGAGCATCATCTCTAAAACAAATTCTTTATTATTCTTCCAACATGGTGGCCCTTTGGCGCGCAGCCGAGTGGAACAAAAGACAACATCGCAGCGAGGAGTCACCAGCTATTCTTTTCGCTTAAGCTCTCTCTCTACGTCAGTGCTCGCTCTAACTTTAAGTAGTCTTATTTACCCTCAAATCCTTACGCGATAGTAAGGAGTTCGCTCTATTTCTATTTATTATTTATTTAGTTTTGAAGCTAAACTTTCCAGACCTGACTCACACACATATATATATATATATAGTCCAAATTTCTCTACAACAGAGATAAACATGATCAAAACTGTAAAGAATTGAAGTTGCAAGATAACCAGACAATAGATTTTAAAAGGAAATATGAAAAATTTAAATCATTGAGTTAAATATAAAAAAAATATAGAAGAATGGATGCTACAGTATTATAAACTTTGCTGACTTAGGGCCACTTATATATAAAATAATTTATATAAAAGTGGGGTTGAACATCTTTTGTGGCCAGCCAAACTTCCCTCTTTCTGTTAATAATACTGAGCAAAAACCTATTGAAAATAATGGATAAAAAATCTAAATCCCTTATGAGAAAAAGGTAACTTACCTAAAAATTTCATTCAAAAAGCAGAGCCCGTGCTAAATCTGAGTACAATGAACAAGTTATTGCCAGATTCTGGACCCAAATGTAAAGTCAAAGCATAGGAATGGCTGAAAAGTAGCACTTAGCAAAAGTATGAAAAGAATAGAAATAATAAATTAAAAATTGAAAATATACTATCATTTTCTTGAGGACACTAAGATTATATATGATTAAAAAAATAATAATTTAAAAAAATTAAGAGAACAGGTAATTTATTTAAAATTAGAATTTAGAGGAGGAATATTATATTATAATATATATATATATACATAAAATAGTTATTAACCTAAGATAACTATAGTCATGATAGTATAAAGTCTTAGCCACAGCAATATATATATACAGGGTGTCCAGCCTTAATGTGACTCAATAGCTAATTCCCGAACCGTTCGGTTTAGATATGCACTTCCAATTTGAAAAATGTTTTAAAACAGGTAAGGAATGTTTTTACGTGCTTTTCGAACCAAAAAACCCATTTAGAAAAAAATTACAAAAATTAATTTTTTATACGGTCCTCAAGTCATATCACTTATATTTAGAAAAAGATGCAGTACACACAAAAACAAAGTAAACACAAAAAGTTTCATTTTATTTCGATAAAAATTGGCTGAGTTATGGAACTTTGAAAATCTTACTTTATAAGCATTTTCTAGGCTATTTTCAAGAAGCTAGTGAAGGGCCGTCTCCAAAGTGAAATTAGTTGGTACTCTGCTAGGAAACTTTTGCTCTTGCACGTCACTCTTATGCAAATCGTTTTTAAATTTAAAAGCATACGTTAATAATACAATAATTGAATACTTATGAAATAAAATTTATTCTGTGTATGTGTAAAACGTAGAAAAAATAAAATATTTTGGACGAAGAAAACATTTTAATAGGAGTTCCAAAAAATAGTCTTATATGCTACGGCTTCAGTCTGATTTGTTGCGTTTTTGCTGATCATGACGAACGTTAAAAATCTGTTGTGTAGTCGCTTTCAATTGCATACAATCGTATTCTAATATTACGAATTATAGTAGGGGAGAACGAGATGTATACAAATGAAGAAACTGCGAAATGGTACTGTTTCATGGGCAGTGTAATCGAAATAAGAGAGAGGAGGCAAGACTTTATGCCATTTAATTTCCCACTCGAAGACATCCATCTTATTGCACAATTTCCCGTGCTGTTCAGCGCTTGTATAAAACTGGGAGTTGCAATAGACGTATTCCCTGTCTCGTGCCTTCACGATTATTTAAGTTAATTTGGTCATTCTGATATAATAAAACCCCTGATTTATGATTGGCGCTTCATTCCACATTATGCTGTAATTTGAACGGCAAATCCTGTATTATTTTGCTGCTATTTGTTAAAACAAGGTGTTTTTTAATCTTTTCAGTATAAGTTCTATTTCTTTAATTTAGTATTTATTGTTTGCCGTACCGCAATACAAATTGTCAATCTATGATGCTTACTACGATGTTTTAATTTTTCAATGATTTTTTTTTGCTCTTTCTGTAGTTAATGAATTACTGTGCTCTAAACTCACTTTATATACGACCCCCTTTTCTGAGCAACTCAGATGCTTCAAATTTATGTAGGCATAACTCGGCCAGTTTTTATCGTAATAAAATGAAACTTTTTGTGTTTACTTTGTTTTTGTGTACTGCATCTTTTTCTAAATGTAAGTGATAGGACCTGGGGACCGTACAAAAAGTTAATTTTTGTAATTTTTTTGTAAATGGGTCTTTTGGTTCGAAAAGCACGTAAAAACATTCCTTACCTTTTTTAAAACATTTTTAAATTGGAAGTGCATATCTAAACCAAACGGTTCGGGAATTAGCTATTGGGTCACATTAAGGCTGGACACCCTGTATATATATATATATATATATATATATATATATATATATATAAATATATACAGTTGTACCTCGACATACGAGTGCCCCAACATACGAGTTTTTCGAGATACGAGCCGGTGGGCGAGTGATTTTTTGCTTTGAGTTACGAGCGAAATTCGAGATACGAGTTCGGTTTAGCAGGTCGGCCGGTAGTAGCACGTGGTCGCACCCATCATGGTCAGTGAATCAGTTAGCAACGTGCTTCCGCTGTGATAAGTTGTGTAGTTGTGTTCGCGTTTTGTGTTGCGTTTACATTTACATTTACAGTTGTAGTTCATTTATATTTATAACCATGGATCGGAAGAAAGTTTGTGAAAAATCAAGTGCTAAGAAAAAAATGATGAGTATTGAATTAAAACGTGAAATTATAGAAAAACATGAGCAAGGTGTTCGAGTTGTTGACTTGTCGTGTCTTGACTTGACTTTTAATGACCCTTGCCTAATTCATTTCCGGAACATTCTGAGAGGGTGGAAGAAACAAACCTCCTTGGACATGTTTTTTTCTAAACGGCCTACAGGTGAAAGCGAGAAAAATGTAGCGAAAAAGGCAAAGTCCAGTGAGGATATCTAATTTATTTCTTTACATTCTCTTTTTTGTTTTTGTACAATAAATATTTGTCATTTATAAATACGTTTTTATTATTCAAAACCACGTAACAAAAATAACTGGGGTGACATTTTGGGGGTTGGAACGGATTAATGGTAGTTCAATTGTTTTGCATGGGGAAATTTGCTTCGAGATACGAGTAATTCAAGATACGAGCAAGGTTGCGGAACGAATTAAACTCGTACGTCGAGTTACCACTGTATATACATTACGTACGCAGAACATATATATAAAGGTTAAAAGTACAACTCTGTGCTATTTAATTTCTTTCTTTTTCCTTTTAAATTCTTCAAAAAGTTTTAATTTTATAAGTTTAAGTTATAATTTCTATAATTTCTGTATAATTTCTTTAGAATATAAGTTTGCAGTAAAATTGGAAGTTCTATTCTCAAATTATTCTCCATTTAAAGTTTGAACGCTATAAATTTATTTATTTAAATTTAATTTACTCAATTATACTAATTTTGTAGTATATATATATATATATATGTATGTATTCTTAGTACCTTTTTTTTATAAAAATATATTCAATTACTTTTGAAGGGACTGACATTCCTAAGCCAGAAGGTCATCCAGTTAATAAAAGTAAGCTTTCAAAATATTCTGCTTTATATTTTGTTTTATGTAATCAACAATAATATAATAGGCATTACAAATGAGACGCAAATTGATTTTGTAATGTTTATTCTTTGAGAATATAGTTTATAGGAAACTAAAAATGTTATTTATACACATTTATCTTCTTCGTATTTGAGGTCATGGTAGTCCAGTGGTCATGGGCAGGAACTTGCGGCCATCGGTGTTTCTCTTTAGTGGTGGGCTGAAATCCTAGTTCCACAAAAACCGTGTACTGTAGAGAAGCTGATCTTATAATTTTGAATCATGGTGAAGTGACGAGGACGACACTTAAGAATGTGCCCCCTCTCCTAACTTCCGCACTACATGAACGGTGGAGGGGATATTTGAGCCTCGACTTATTTAACGTGCTTCGGCTCTCTCTGCAAGGCGAGTCTTCAGCTGTGCTGGGCTCGAACTCATGACACGTCGACCACGAGTCCGTTACCTTGACCACTAGGCCATCACGGTCAGCCCTAGGGCAGAAATGAATTATGAAGTTTTCTAGGTGACTATCACGAATATGTTCGAAACTGTTATGCAGAAAGCGACATAAAATATCAGTAGGTCGAACACAACTGATACGCTTATCTGATGCACGATGATCTAGCCCTGATAGATGACGTTGTACAGGCCGGTATCTTTCATATGAGCACATTTAAAAATAATATTTCTTGAATCTTTAGTTTGTTTATTGAAAACATTTATAAATCCCCGTGCACTGTAAAGTATCACACGGGCCTTACAGAAATAAGTATGAAACACTTATACTGTAAGCCCCGATTATAAATATATTTATAATAAATTTACAGAACATTTCAAAAGAACTTCTGAGGAATAAGTTGGGAAAATCCAGAGGCAAATTTATACGTCCGTTGAGAGCCAGTCTTAGGATCTTTCTTTCTAGGCCACGTCTATTGTCCGCAAGGTCCATTTGTTTCAATTTACACGTTACTCCACTACACACTTATGTGAAGGATGGTTCGCTATTGTGAGGAGGAAATACAAGAAATTGTGTCGATTTATGGCCATTTATTCCTTATGACTTTTGACATGTGGCCCCAAATTGGGCATGAACCAAACTGAACTTTCTCCTAAAAGAGCCAATGGTGTTAAGGACAGAATCTAAAGAGCACCATGTGGAAGATAAGATTTTTTCCAATCAGGAATGGAATTTTATTGAAGGGACGTGAAACAGTTTTGACCGGAAACTTAAAAAGGTGGAGCGAAAAGAAAAAGAAGAACGAAAAGGAACACTGCAGCTTTGACGTTGCGAGATTAGACCTACCTGATGATGATACGACTAAGTATAAGATAGCTAAATGTGTAAATGCGAAAACGCATTGTTAGTTTACGATTAAACTGTAAACTAAAAATATTTTTACTAAAGCTGTGGATCTATGTTTTCTACTTTGAAATGTTATTAAGCTTTATGCCACTACATTGCAGTAAAAAATAAAGCGCATTAAGGGGTCTCAGGGGTGTTAAAAATGTTTCGAGAGCACAAAATATGAACAATTTTCGACTAGAAATAATTCTTTGAGGTTAAAATGAAATAATTTCATTCTTTTACACATTTTTTATAAAGGAATAAAGTTTCAAAAAAGTATAAAATGTCTAAAATATAATCATAATTTAAAAAATAATAAGCACATAAATATAAGAAAATTTTTGTAAGAAACAAATAGTAAGTTTTACGACGCGCATGATATTTTCTGAAATAATAATTCTAATTACTAGCAATAAGTTGATTTATAAAGTCAAATATATCCTTATTACATGGTAGCGATTTTATATAAATAGAATAAAAAATAATATTTTTAAAAAATAAAAAAATTACATTTTTTAAATTTTTAAAAAAAAAATTAATTTTTTTGAAATTTTTCATAAAATTACAAATATGTAATACTATAAATAGCTAGGATTTAAATATTATGATAGAGTTTATAATTCTGTAAAGTTTTATGCATCAAAGTATGATAGTTTTTGAAACGCAATGCGCGTAAGTGAAAAAAACACAAACTGAGAAAAAAGGCTTTAAAGTTTTAAATTGAATTTGAGAAAATAAATTTTAAAACTTACATGCTAAAATGCTCCAGGATCATAGGATATGCCTTCCTGTTGCTCAAACAGCTCAATTTCTTTACTCATTTTAATTTTTTTGGCTCTGTGAGCTTCAAACGATGACGTTAAGCTCCTCTTTCTTGACGTAAAGATTCGACGATTGTCACGTTCAGCCAGGGACACACAAATATTTTTGTTAATTTTTAAGCCAAATTTCTCTAAAATAGTAATAAGTATTTGATTTCCATCATTAAAAATGCTGGTTGCTAGATTTGCAGCAATCTCTGCAATATGAAGGCTAGAATCAATCGTCTTCGGTCAAAACTTCCAGATTAATGAATTTAAACTTTCATTAGGATTCTGTGTCTTACCTCCTAAACATTTCTTCAGGAGTGCCAGATGAGATAAGTCTGCAAATACAGGCTTAATTACATCTCGAACAGCTTTCGCAACTGAGGGTTTGTGTTTATAATTTTGTAAATTATTATTAATTGCAGCATTATACTTACACCATGTATTTGGATTTGTAGGACAAAACCAGTGCATCGGTTCATCATCGGTGCTGCAAGAATGACCCTAAACAGCCCAAATGGCTTTCCGCATTTCCTTTACACTAGTAGAATTGCATCGAATAGCATTACCATAGTAATGCGCAAGCTTATCAATTAAACTATCAGTTAACCTACCTTTACCGCCTATAGTTTTACCATTAGATAATTTCTTCTTACCATATACTAATTTAAGCTTCCTAAGTCTTGTACCCATTCTCTTTTGCACATGGCCTACACATTCTATTTTCTGAATAAGATGGTCATCGCCGTATAGCTTGTTTTCAGAAAGGGCATTGAATGTTTTTGTCACCATCTCCTATGTAGTTCGAATATTTCAGGTTGTGAAGCTTTTCTGATCGATTAAAAATCCTCAACATCCCGTCAACCTCCATCTTACCAGCAGAGCAAGAATAATTTTTTCTACATGAAATCTTATGCGCTCTTTGCCATTTATTGTACTTGATACCAAACTTTACCCCTTTATAACTGTCGCATCCTTTGCAAAATGAGGACAACACTTCCCTATCCAAAACCTTACGTGTTTCGGCCCCATTAGAGTACATACTCCAATCAACGATGAATGTCCCCTCGTCTTCCAGGTCCCATCACCATTTACCGTTAAAATGTTATCAGGTGACGAAGAATTTTCTTCGACAGCTGCTCTGTTCATGCTTTCTTCGGCGACTTCCTTCATAACAAGTGAAAGTTTATTATTAATAACATCATATGATTTTTGTTCAACAGGATTAGGAAGACTCATTACAGAACAAAAGGTTTTTAATGACTGTAAACCTTGACCTATGCATCTCATTGCTAAAATAGATCTTCTGTTAATTTCTGGAGCATTATTTTTATTCCCAGTGTTTTCACAGCTTGAAAAAGTACAAATACTCCCACAGTTTTTACAATGTATTTCAAAATTCAAACATAAACCACGAGTGGATTTTTCATTAAATGTTAATGGTTTATGACACTTTAAACAGCATGATACTGACAAAATAGAGCTAAAGGTTGAAATAAAATCAAAAATACGATATCCTTTGAAGTTTTCACTTACCTTAACAAGATTTGACTTTAATGAAGTCTGAATTCCTGAAAGTTTTTTACTTGAAGCATTTTTCATTTCGGCATACTTACTTGTATTTTTCATTTCTGCATACTTCCTCGTATCTTTCATGTCTGTAACATGTCAGTCACTTACCTTTAAATATTTATTTCCTCTAAATCTTTTCTTGGAGCGATTGCCCAATGATCTTTTCAGAGTATCCAAATGTTATTTGTATAAAACAACAAATATCTTTGATTTAGATCAGTGTTTAAAAAAAAACGTGTGCTAAAGTAAACACAACAGAATCAAAACACAGCAGAATGAATGTGTTGAGTTGAAGGCTTCCTTCTGATCAACTCAAGCGCTTAAAATATTTCATGAGGCTTATTAAAAACAGAAAAATGAAAGGTATGCATAAATAAAAAATAAATGGGCGTGGCATGTGTCTATTTAAAAGTTGTTATGACTAAATTGCTGTTTGCAATTTTTTGAATAACTTTCGAAGTTTTTAGAGTATTGTCACGTGGTTAGTATCAAAATGTTCAGAAAAAAATGAAGAACAAGATATATTTTTTTCGAAAATTCGAAAAAAAAGGGTTAACACCCCTGAGACCCCTTAACACTAGAGCATTTGGAATTTCAATGGTCCACCGGTGTCGTTTCAAAAACACGATAGAAAATATTTAAAACAATTAAAATAAAACTAAATCATTGCAGGACTACTGTTCAGTAGGGTTTAGTTTTAAGACTTTTTAATATTATCTTGTATTATGACCATTTATATCATAAACAAGATATCAATCATGGGCATGTCCAAGTAATTTTAGCGCGTTTTTCACATGTTGTATTTTACAATAATGCAACTAATAAACTTTTTACTAACAGAAAATAGTATAAACTTAAAAAAAAATTTTAAAAAATTATTAAATTTAAATATGATTCGGCTCATCTAGGGCACAAATACGACCAAATGCCGAAAAACCCGAGGTCAATCGGTTGCTTATTGGCTGAAAAAAAGGTACGACAAAATATAGAACGAAGACAAAGACGAAATTTGCGTCCTAATAGCGCTTTTTTTACACTACGTGAAAAACGCGCTAAAAACTGACATTGGCATTATGTTTCGCGAAGCTTGTAAGACCACTGCTTTGTCGCGAAACATTTCGAGTCACAAATCTGCCAGGAACATTACAATTATGCGGTTTCCATTCTGTGTCATTCCTAGCGACATATATATCAGGATTTACTAGAATATTATCAATTAAATCTTCGCTTTCTTCAGATTCTTTGTCGTCCCTTTCACTTAATATTATGTCTGCATCGGAATCTAAATTAGAGAAAGACAGCTAACCACCGTCCAAATCATTCTCAGAAAGCTCTCTCGACAAATTAGCAATTTCATCGGACCTTTTCAACGAGTTATAATTTCAGGTTGTCTCTCTGCGCAAGGCTCGAAAATGTTATGAAACATTTTTATGAGCAGATAAGCAAATGCTATGTAAGGGAAAACTTAGACACAACTATTTTAGTATAACTGATTCATTTCCATTGTAAATTCAGTAACACTGCATTCAAGGTTAAACAAATGTGCGATATTAATTTCGAAAGTTTCTTTTACTAGGTAGTGTATTCTTTCTACTGAACGAAAGCTAATAATAACGATAAATTACCTTGGTTTATCGACACGATACCAGTGGATTTTTTAGGTATATTAAGTAGTAAAATCTCTCCCAAGTAACCTAGAATCACAAAAAATTTTCTGTATCATCATTATAGAAAATGACAAAAAGTCACGAAAATTTTTCAAATTCTCTGCAAAAAAGTGGAAAGGAGAACAAACTAAACAGGTCCCGGTTTCTAATCGACACCGACGGATATTCTAGTGTTAAAATTCTCAATTTAAGGTATCTACTTGCGACAAATTTTTTAAAAAAAAATGGAGATATCAGGATTTTTTTTTGTTGATTTTAGATTAGTAAATTTTAAGGAAAATATGCTAAAATTAAGAAGAGGAAAAGAAATTATAATTACTAAAATGGGAAAAAATGGATAAAGAGTTTACAAAAAAGGACATGAACTGGAAACATTCTGTACCAAAAGATTATGAACAAATTTTCAATTTTTCAATTCTAATGTATTGCAATGTTATTCATTTTTGAAATGACCTTCAGGATAAGAGATATGTTAATTTTTACAGAAATTAGAGCAGTTTATCTTAGTTATTATATGAAATTGCTTAAAAACAGTGATTATATTCACATAAGAGACTGTAAATTTTGTAATAAAACAGTGATTGATAAATCTGAAAGTTAAAACACTTCTACTATTATACAGAATATACACAAAAAAATTTCAGTTAATTATTTTCAAAACTTTTTGAGCAATCATTGCCCCCGTTTGAGCATTTTCGAAAAAAAAAAAACGAAAAAAAAAAAAAACCACTTTTCGCATAAAACGCGATTTAAAGTATGACATCTTTCTTAAAGGAATGGCATCTGCTTTTACTAAAACACTCGTAGTTTTGGTTCTAGCGAACGGAAAATAATAAGCTGGGTACTTTTATAAAGCTAATAACACGGCCAATAAAATAAAATCATAAAAACGATTTGTCTATTTTTGGCAAAATTCGCAATTTTAGGTAGTACCTTAAGACTAATATTATCGTACTAGTAACTGATAAACAATAATTGAATGTTAGAAATCTATTAAACATATTGTGATGTGGCCGCTTTCCTTTCCCTAATTGCTGGGAAAAAGTGGCTTAAATGGGTGGTCAAGAATTTTGACCTCTGTTCCCACGACCATGCCTTAGAATCTGGGAGTGGACATATTCCCCAGCCTGTGTGGAAGTTCCGTTTCTCACGCATCCTGGGCAACGGCGTGTCTGGAGGCGGACACCCGACATTATACGTCAGATTTCCCACGTTTGAGGAGCCGACGGACAAGGGACAAAGGAAAGCCGAAAAGATGAACCAGGGAGAAACCTGGGCTTTAAAAGGCACGGCGTAAGAATTTGCGAGAGAGAACCGTTCAGAGGCCTCTCAGGCGATATACAGCGAGAAACCCACTGCGTCTGCATCCACGATTAGAAACGACCAGTGAAGCCGCAGGAATTTGGCCCCTACTACCGATAAAAAGGTGTCGACTTCACGTGATTCTCAAGATAAAGTGGATGTTTGAGACGAGCCAAACTTTACTGTAAAAGAGACTGTGATCCCAATCTCGGAACGAGCGTAAAAATATTCAAGTTCATTTCCCTTGTAATAAAATGTTTGGACAAGCTGATTAAAGTCCTTACAATATATATATATATATATATATATAATATATATATATATATATATATATTTAAACATTTATTTTCTATTTTCAGAGAAATGTCCTAATATAAGTGATGAAAATTTATTGGTAGACCACTCGCGTCACTTAACCGAGGGAAGCGTTGCAACCTTCCACTGCCCCTCAACTTATGTCCTCTCAGGAGTGAGCAGAACTATCTGTACAAGAAGCGGTGAATGGGCTGATCCCATTCCTAAGTGCTTGAGTGAGTATTTCACACAGCTCTTAAAGAAGTTCTTTAAAATTACACAGTGCGGCAAATAGGTTTTAAGACTGTGTCCGTAAAAAGAAATGGAAACAAGGAATTAATTCCTGTTTTGATTTTTTATTCAAAATAGGACCCTACGGCTTTAATGCACTTGTTACAGCGATTTATTAAGGAATCGAACGCCTGTTGTAAATCACTTTGTGGAATGGCTTGCAAAGCATGCGTCGAAGCTACTTGTAAGGTCGAAATATCGTCAAAATAACACCCTTTTAGTTTCATTTTAAGTTTTGGGAATAAGGAGTAGTCACAGGGTGCTAAAACAGGTGAATGCGGTGGATGGTTTAACACAAAGAAATTAATTTTTGTCAAAAAACGACGTACAATAAGGGAGGTGTGACTGGGTGCATTGTCGTGTACCAAACGCAATCTGCATTCAGTCTGATATTCTGGACGGATGCAACGAATTCTGGAAATCAAACGCTTTAAAACAGCTGAGAAATACTGACCTGTAATTCTTTGTCCAGTTGGAATAAAGTCTTTGTGGATTATACTCCTAACATTGAAGAATGTAGTAAGCATTGTTTTGATTTTGGATGGAATTTTCTTCGTCTTTTTGGCTTGCGGTGAATTTCTGACTTCCATTCTGCATTTTGTCACATTGTTTCAGGGTCATATTGGAAGCACCAGTTTCATCATCTGCAACAATGGATTTCAAGAAGTTTTTATCATTTTCTGCGGCTTAAATGATGTCTTTGCAATGAGCACTTCTCATTGATTTTTGTTCAGGGGATAAAGTGTGTAGAACAAATTTAGCACACACTTCTGTTTTGCCCAAATCTTCATGCAGGATGGTTCGAATGGTTTCTTTGTTGATGTTTAAAGAGTCTTCCATCATTCTTAATGATGCACAGTGATCGTTTGCCACGAAATTTCGTACTTTCTCAATAATTTCAGGTTTTTATTTGAAATTGGTCTTTCACTACGCTGATCATCTTCTACCGTTTATCTTCCTTCCAAAAACGTTTATGTTACGCAAAAACGTTTGTTCCACTTAAACAACAGTCACTGTAAACTCGTTTCATGAGTTGGTATGTTTCCGAAGCCCTTTTACTAAGTGTTGCATGAAATTTGATTACAGCTCTTTGTTCTATCTTAAAAAAAAATTAATGTTAAATAAATCACTTCTGTAATAAACTCTTGTCTTTTCTTAACTACTTAACTAACTGCGCACAACTTGTTAGCAGTATGCCAGCAAATGATGGACATTCTGACGCATTCGCACTCATGGCACCATTACAGCATACGCTCCGGGACGAGTCTTAAAACTTATTTGCCGCACTGTGTGTTATGATTTTTCATAACTATACCGTATTTACTTGAATCTAAGCTGCCATCGAATTTAAGCTGCATCCCGAATTCTCAAAATAGTTTTGTAAAAAAATTTTGTTATCGATTCTAAGCCTTTTTCTTTATAGGTTTGTAAGAAAAATAAAAAAAAATGTGTAAGAGCTACCTTAATATCCGATACTTCAGAAATTAAAAAAAAAAACTTTAATGAAAAATATTAAGAAGTTGATAATTAATTTATTTTACCATATTTTAAAATCTTTCAAAAAAATACACTACCCTATAATTACCCTAACCGTTAGTGTCATGTTTCAAAAATGATTCGTCAATTCCATTGTTACAGCTGACTTCGGAATTGGTGCTGGCGTCGCCAATTTCCCTCACGGTGTCGTCTTCCATGCCATTCATTACATTTGTTATGCAACATTTTTTTTAAAAAAAATGTGTTTTATAAGAATGTATGAGGGGCGTTACTTATATATATATATATATATATATATATATATACGCTCGGCCTCGGCTAGAGGCGTGGAAAGAAGTGAAGAATGACTCGCCATAATACTTTCCAGCTATTTATTAAACACACCAATTATCAACCGACACAATTCTAATATTCAAACTAGAAGAAATGTTCCTAACAAGAACAATCGGGAAATAAACACCGAGAGAGACGAATTATGAGAAGACTTCTGTTGTATTGATCCTCCTTCTATAGGATCAGTTCTCTACTCTAAATATTTGAGTTATAATTTAGCTATGGTGATAAATCGTCACTTTAATATCTTAAATTATTTAATACCTGAAACGTTCTATCAAATATACTAATACCTGATCGGCAGCTATCTCTCCTCGTTGTAAGACTCTCTATATTTCAATCTCCATGCAACTCCGTGTATCCATCTAACTAGCTAGAAAATTTATTCTATATATAACCAACCTAATCTGCATATCACAGTTTCTTCTTCGAAAATGGTTGGTTGTGATTGATTTCAATGATAGATTTCCCAAGAGGATTAGTTGAAAGATGCGTATAGATCCGTCAGAAATGTAAAAGAATTATTAAAGATTGTTGATCATTTACAAGAAAAATTATATCAACTTTTTACGCAATCGATGTACCTATATTTCCTTCATCTGTGTCAAATTTTCAGAGGCCATGACTATTTCCGTTTTTTTCTGCGTATAAAATTGCCTCCTTTTTCATACTTGGTTCATAGTGAACTCATCTTGATGCTATTACCAATATCATTGAAGTTTAAACGATTAAAAGAAAGAGCATACAAAAAATTTCTAAATAGGAGCAATGATGTTTAGGATAGACTGAAAACTGAGATAAACTGCCCAATGGGATAAGTCTTTTATGCAAGTGGTCAGAAGGAACTGTTTCATTTTTACTTTTGGACATTCATTCCCTCCCAAATCCAACAAATGTCTAGCTTTCGATTCTAAGCCACATCCGATTTTCAATAGCATTAACTCTGGAAAAATAGTGTGGCTTAGATTGGAGTAAATATGGTATATCCTGTAATGTAACGTGTGTGTTTTTAAAAAGATACAAGAAATGTTAATGTTACGAAAATCTCTCCTATTTCATTGAATAAACTGTTTTATACACACACACACACACACACACACACACACACACACACACACACACACACACACACACACACACACACACACACACACACACACACACACACACACAACACACACACACACACACACACACACCACACACACACACACACACCACACACACACACACACACACACACACACAATTACCAATCATAAAACTAAGATAAATTATTGAAATTTGAGTACGTTTTTGCCCCTTCTGGTATCTTTTCTATGTTAAGAGATTTGAACTTTCCAGGACCTTTTTGTTTTGTGTTCAACCCCTTTTTTTAAAAATTATTATTGTTCTTTTTTTACTCAAAGCGTTTTTTTTTTTTTTTTTTTGCGATTCAAATTTTATTTCTGACCTCAATATTTCTTAGTGAATATTTTTTTGTGGTGTAAAAAAACAATCCCAGCAAAAAAAGGACTGCTCGTGTCTATTTTTATATTGAGGTAATTTAATAAAATATTTCACAGTCGAGGAAAATGGAGTACTTAGAGTGTTTTTTGCAGACAAAAAAAGTAAGAAAAAAGTTTTGCTTGTTCATTTCCATAAGCTCCTTGTTTTTATCTATTGTTGATGCCATTCAAAATTTCATATGTTAATTTCGTTGCCTTAAGTTGAAATACGATTGTGAAAATGTTTAAGAGAAAGAAAATTTTTAGTTTTAAATTATGAAATATTTGAAGGTCGTATATGCAAAATGGTTGTTGTTTCTAATGCCTCCTGTCTGACGGTGTCAGATCGAGACCTATGAAATTCGTAATGGCAAAGGACTAGAGATTTACGTCTGTTATTAACCGTAACTTTGAGTAAGCTGGCCTAGCTGGCACTGTCACTAACCTCTGCACCGGATGGGTGATATAGTGTTGATGCTTTTTCATTTATTAATTTTATTTCTTAATTTATCCTCTCACAATTTCATAATGTTTCATATGTCAGTTAAACACAGCCTATTTTCTCTATAATCTACCTTAATCTTGCATCAATGAATGTCTATACTTGTTCCAATAACAATAACATGACTTTGTTGCACATACGTGAAGGGCCCCATGTACTATGGAAGCATTTTTTGAGTCACTGTCTTGACTCCTGATGTCACTGAAGACACACCGTTTAGATGGTCTGATACACGTTAAATCTGTCTGGGTTGAAGTCTTCACGTTGTCACGGTGGAAAAGGAGACTTACTATTTGAATTGCTATGAGATGACTGTACAAGACTTGAGATGACTGTACAGGACTTGAGATGACTGTACAGGACTTGAGATGACTGTACAGGACTTGAGATGACTGTACAGGACTTGAGATGACTGTACAGGACTTGAGATGACTGTACAGGACTTGAGATGACTGTACAGGACTTATGATGATTGAATTTTTGTTTTTCAACTGTATAACTTCATTCAAACTAGTTATAAAAACTGTACATGAAACTCAAAATTTATTGTATGTACTTCCAATTGTACACTGTATTGTACGTGGTGTAAAAAAATATAACGTAAAATGTGTGCCGTGATTCAAAACTAGTCAATAACTGATTTTATTTATGTGTAGTTTTTTACAATTATTAACTCTATTATTATAATAATAATTATTCTGTTTATACTTTTTAAATTAATTTCTTGTGGTTAAAAGTCGAGAAGAATTAGTTGTTCAAAGGAGTCATATATTTATCATTCTAAAAATTTATGAGTGAATTTGAGAATATGGTTCAATTATATAATTGGTAAAATCTTTTGTATTGACTTTCATGTTATTTTATTTCACAATAGGTATTTTTTGTCACTCCTCTCAACTGTGTCTTTAACATAAAAATGATTATAATTATAACAGCTTAGAAAATTTCTTTTTTATCATATCGTCTTAGACATTAAAACCTATTATTCATTGATATTTATGTGTTTCATGTACTGTGTAGCTGGTGAAAACTTTTACAGCTTACTGGATCAGCAACTAATTTTATATTATTTCCTGTTTATAAAGAATTATTCAAAAGTTTGGGGCTTATTCATTAAAAGATAATGAAAAGAATTCAATGCCTAATCAACATTTCCCCCTTAATTCGTACTTAATTATTTTGGAGTAGAGAAAATATATCGATGAATGATAAAAGTTCTTAAAAATATATTGCTACTGCAGTAAAATTTACAAAACCTGCAGAAGGTTATTACAGAACTAGGATTCCCCATTGTAAATGCAGTAGATGTATAAATGAAATAGTTGCTTATCTATACACCTGCTGCATTTACAAAAGGCCCTCCAAAAATTCATTGTATGTTTTATAGGTACAATCAAGGATAAATTAACTTTTGAGCCCTAGATTTCTGCTTCTACTTGGAAATGTGTCCAATTAATCTAAATTCAGACTCCTAATTGCGCAAACGCATAAACAACTATACAAATTGATCAAATTGGATTCTGTTTTAGACCAAACATTTGTTTATCATCAACATAGCGAACAATTGCCGAAATAATGCGCCATGGATAGAAACCCAATACAGTAAAATGAGCTGTTGGTGCTAATTTTTCCCCGTCGCTAAAGGAATGTTTAAACTTAGTTCTTACAATTTGATACTATGTCATATTTAAAAGTTGTTTAGTTAAAATTATGAAGTAAGTTATAGACACTTTATCTATTTTTTCGCAAGCGATAGAAAAAAAATATAAAGAGTACAAGTCAGTTTCCTCGTTTTTTGATAAGAAATTGGACACTTATTACGAAAGAACGGAGTAATCATGTTCTTTTTCAAAGTACTCTCCATCATTAGTCACTCCTTTCCTCCTTCTTCTAGTTGCTTGTATATACGTGCCGGAAGGACGCTTCCTCCCTTGAGGGTATCCATGAAAAAAATCTAATCTTTGGTATCTTCATATGATACAAAACGCTAATGAGGCTGACCAGGTGCCATCGATTGGAACAAGGAATAATAGGAATTAGCAATGTCTGGTGAATAAGAAGGGTGCAATAGAACTTCCCATGTGAGTGTTTCTGAGTAGGTTTTGACTGGTGCCAATTGTGGATAAGCGTTATCATGTTGGAGAAGCGTTTCTCAAACTGTGGGGCGCGTGACAACTCTACGAGGGAGGCGCGAGCATATTGAAAAGTCGAAAACAACAAATAAT
>BMAO01027496.1:0-47319 GCA_019973975.1 Trichonephila clavata | reverse complement strand
TAATATCGCTCTCCCAGCCAATAACAGATCTACCATAGCCAGTACGGTAAAATGCACTATCCATTTCTTCCCATAACAAGTTATGAGGTTGGTTATCAAATCTCATCTTTTTTTCTAATACGATTTTTTTCTCTTTCTATTTTATCTTGGGTAACATTAAAATTGCCCATTCTGTCTGCTTCAACTTCCATTGCCAGTGGTAAGTCATTTTTAAGGACTAATTCGTAG
This sequence comes from Trichonephila clavata, assembly GCA_019973975.1. Taxonomy (NCBI): domain Eukaryota; kingdom Metazoa; phylum Arthropoda; class Arachnida; order Araneae; family Nephilidae; genus Trichonephila; species Trichonephila clavata. The sequence goes on along the minus strand of BMAO01027496.1, from coordinate 47,091 downwards.
TAACAGGTATATTCTTTAGTGGTAAACGCGTTAAATTGAGCCCCAATGCTACTCATAGTGCTTCTATATCTGTGAACTTTCCTGTAGTTTCAAACATTAAATGTTCAAAGTAGTGAGCCAATCCTGCTTTGCCGATTGGATCATCCATTCCCCAACTTTGTATATTACTGCATGTAAAACGGCTGGAATCCGATGATTAGGAACAACATAGACATCTAGTCCGTTACTGAGTCTAGCATGTTTTATGTCGTGCTCTATGCTTAAAGCCTTCAAAGAAATTGGGTGAGTAAAAAAGAGTGCAGGTAGTATAAAAAAACTAAAAAACTTATGAAGCATTATTTCGACCTAATATAAAAACAATTATTTTATTCCTCATTTTGTTTAGAAATAAACATATCGTATATATACCACTTATATAACAATGTGAACATTCCACAAACTATAGATAAATCCGCTAAATTAAAAGCTGGCCAATACCAATCATCAATATGAAAATATATGAAATCATATACAGCTCCCAATAAATCCTATCAACTACGTTTCCGATTGCTCCACCAATCATCAGAGAAAACCCAAGGTAAATTGACTGATCATCAGACTTGTATATCAAGTATGCAAGTATACCAATTATTAGTATTGAAAATGCTGAAAAAAAGAAACCGCCATGCGGTAAAGCGCTACACATTCCAAAACTAATGCCTGAATTCCAAGCTTCAACTAGCTTTATAAAGCTAGCGATCTCAATTGATTCTCCCTCATCAATCAATGAGTTTATGTACAATTTGCTCGTTTGGTCAATCAATACTATAATTAATATAACAATTAAGCATAACTTTTTCATAAATTTGCCTTTAACCTATAAACTTTAAGTATATCATAATTTATCTGTTTTGTTAACTCCTCAATACTATGGAATTTTTTTTCTGACCTTATGAATTTTAAAAGTTGTATATTGACTTTATGATTATATACGTCTTCATCAAAATCGAATATGTGCATTTCTATTATAGGCTTTTTCAGATCCTTAAATGTAGGTCTCATACCAATATTGACTACTCCATATAACCAATTTGGGTTATTATAAGAAAACATCACTTTAGCGTAATATGTACCAAATTTTGGTTTTATCATGCAATCTTCTATAGGAATATTTATGGTTGGAAATCCTATTTCTCTACCTCTACACGCACCTTTTGTCACAACACCAGAAACTTGATAAGGTCTACCAAGTAATTTATTAGCAATTTCTATTTCGCCCCTTTGTACATACTCCCTTATTGAAGAAGAAGAGCAAATTTTGCCGTCAATTGTTAATGGCTCTAATTTAGTCAAAGAGTATCCATATATTTCAGAATATTTCTCTAGAGTTAATATATTACCCAATCGTTTATGACCAAAAGTGCAATTTTCTCCGACAATTATGTGTTTAGCGCCATATTTATCTATTAAAATCTCACTGATAAAGTCATCGCAGCTAACCTCAGAAAAACCTCTATTAAAATTAATAATATATAAGTAATCTATACCATAGCTGCTGATTAGTTCCTTTTTTTGTTCTTGGTCTATTAACCTAAAATTGTTTCTACCAAATAAAACAGTTGATGGGTGAGGCTCAAAAGTTAAAACTGCAGAGGGTAATCCTCTTTCTTGTGCTACCTTCTTGAGAGTAGAAATTGCAAACTCGTGTCCTAAATGAATGCCATCGAAATTTCCGAAGGTTAGTGCTATATTATTTTCTATCCCTTGCTCACAATTATAAATAATTTTCATACAATTTGATGTTTTTACATGTTTCTTATATATAATAACTATATTTTAGTAAGCTACGGAGATAAATTGTGAAAAATGTTGTGATATATGTAAAGAAGGGCTGTCCATACTGCATAAGGGCAAAGGATTTACTAGATAAAAAAGGTGTGAAGTATGAAGAAATTGATGTGCTCAAAAACTCAGATCTATTTAACGACATAAAATCAAAGTATAACGTTAGAACAGTTCCACAGATTTTTATCAACGATAAGCACATTGGGGGGTGTGACAAATTGATGGATCTTGAAAAAGAAGGAAAGTTGGATGATATGCTAAATAATAATGACAATCACACTGATGTCACAACCTACACAAACAGCAATGATGAATGTGGAGAGTGTGTTATACCACATGATGATTTTATGTAACTTTTTATCTTGTTTTGTCGTGTAATACGTAAATGAAAACTAGTATGCTCACTTTAAACAATTCTTAATGAATTAAAAATACAATTCATTCAGTGAGTTTTTTTAGTGGGAAAAAATGACAAAAAATATTTCAATTATTAGCAGAAACTTAATTAGTATCGAATTAGTTAACAAACAAGATTTAGAGAATTTCATCAAGATTTTCACAGTGCTTGATAAACATATAGCAGCTAAAACACTTTTTACAGAAGAAGTGAGAATAGAGTATAAACAACACAACGGCATAGAAGTTGTTGAATTGCTAAAAGATACAGACTTTACATATCATGAGGTTGAAAATGTATTGAACCACCTGAGTAAACATGGAATGAAGGTGCCCAGCAGTGTTATAGCACACACCCTTTTTGCTGCATACAATCATGCACTTGAATTTAAGGATGTAGCATTTTCCTTTTCTGAAGGCTCTCCACAATTTAACATCAGAGTGAGTAAGAACACCTTCATAATAACTCCTATGAGTGAGGAGAATTTGGAATTGAATTCACAAAGTAGCAAGAAATTAATAGAGTCGTTACAGAGCGAAAAAAATATTTATGATTGTATAGTAGAAGAAAATACCATTAAAGTTATAGTGCATTCTGAAATACATCAAGCTATAAATTTGATTATAAAGTCACTGATAAAGTCTCGCCTTTTAGCAAAAGAGGAAGAAGGAAAATTCAAAGAGAAATTGAGACAACTTGCTTTTAAGGATCAAGCTTTTGTTGAGTATTCCAGTATCAAAACCATCAGTAGGTATCCACATAATCATCCTCTGAGAAAGCATGAAAGTGTTACTAAGGATATAGAAAATATTTTATGTGATTTCATAGCAAATGAGAATAGCGAGTTCGCTATAGAGCGGTTAAATAGGCTGAGCTCAGCAGTTTCTCCGGATACTCCAAGAATCATCACTAAAACTATAGATAAACTTATTAAATTTCATTAAGGTATACGAGAGCCAATAGACTTCTTGTACTACCTTCTGTCATCCAAGTAGCCAAGCTACTTGGTTCTTTTTTTGGGTTCCAGCACTATGTACATAGCTGTACAAACATTGTAGCCGTTATTCAAGTAGCCCGCAGAAACGAAAAGCTTACTTGACAAACTCCGCCAGCCCCCTTATTATGAAACTGAAGCTATTTATTTATCTTCGCAATCTGTGCAGGTTAATGACAAAAAACTTAGGGTATTTGGCGTCTCATGTTTAATTTTTCGCACTACGTGCATCGCATGTCTTTAAAAATTTCTAGGTTTTTACCTATATAAGCCGAAACGCGCTTACAAAGCGTTTAAGACAGCAAAAAACGTCAAATTGACAAGGGAGAATTTGAATGCTAGCTACTACGGGGTTTCTTTGCCTTTTTTTCCTGCTTAGTAAATTTCTTAAACACTTGCGGTGTAGGTTAGTTGCAAGTTAAAAGCAGCTAAATCGCTCTTAATCAAGCGTTTTAGAATAAAAAAAACGCCGATATTTTAGTACATAGTAAATAGCCAACCACCACGGGGCTTCTTTTGCCTTTTTTTTTATTTGGTAAATTTCTTAATGTTTATGGCTAAAAGAGCCCAAGAGAGGTCAGTGCTCCTTTTTTTGTCATCCGAGTAGCCACTTTTTTGTCATCCCAGTGCGTGACAAAAAAGTGGCTACTTGCATGACACCTTCCTGATAGACAATGTTCGTACAGTGTCAGCTACTCAGATAACAGGAAGAAGGTGCTGGGATGACAGGAGAAGAAGGCTACTTAGATGGCAGGGAGAAGCTACTTGAATGACGGTTCTTATCGTCGGTAAACTTAGAGCTATAATAACTATTTGCCTTTTTTCTACTTAAGTTTGGGTTATGCAAGAAGTCTAATAGAGCGAAATATAGAAGACAAAAGATAAGTGCATTCTACGCAGCATCGCTAATTAATAATATCTTTATTATTGTATGAGATAGGTTTAGCATTTATGAATTTGTAATGTGTTGCGCATAGCTCAAAGAAATAAGGTTTACTGGTTACACGCTGCAGCCAATGCCACAACACTAGGATCTATGTTTGTCTGCATGTTAATTTGCGTTGTGATTTTATGGAGGTCTTCTGTTACCTATGCTAGTGAAAATTTGGAGATACAGAAGGCCTTTGATAGTGTTGTCAAGCATATAAAAGCTGATAAAAAGTATAAAGATCTTGATGTTATTGAGAGAAAAAGTGACAAATTTAATATCAAAATTGCGCAGAATTCTGGCAAGAGTTTTGACATATACTCTACTTTAAAAAAAGCAAAAGATTCCTTTGAGTCAGGAGATAATGAAACAGCTATTTCTCTCCTTAATCAGATCATCACAAAGTTTCCTTATCATAAAAATGCTTTAATTGGATTGGGAAATATTTATTACGCTAATAAAGAATACAAAAAAGCTGTAGAGATTTACACAAGACTGTTAAAAGAATACCCTAGTAACCCTTACATATTAAAAAATTTTCTGACGATAATCTCACAATATGATCCTGATCTGGCGTTGAGTGAAATGTTGAAATTGCATGATATACATAAAAATTATGCTCCTTTATTAGCAAATTTAGGTCTGATTTATATGAAAAAGGAGGATTATGTAAAAGGTAAAGAGTATATGACAACTGCTATTTCCCTTGATGAAAACAATATTTTTTATACCTATAATTTAGCTGTTATTCTAGATAAACTTTCAGATTTTAAAAATGCCACAATATTCTACTTAAAGTTGTTGAACATGGCTACAACTTTGAAAGATGTGAGTGAAAAAATACCTTTATACAAAGTGACAGCAAGACTAAAATTTATAAAACTCCACAGCACGCACCCAAAGATTTCATAAAAGCTTATAGCTTACCTAAATCTAATTTATCGCTATTTTTGTTTACAATAATAATATTGAGCTATAGAATTACATCTAAAGGGGCAATTAGCTCAGCTGGTAGAGCATCTCGTTTACACCGAGGAGGTCGGCAGTTCAAGTCTGTCATTGCCCATTTGCTTAACTGAATGTTAATATTATTAATTACTTCAATCAAAATATAGAAAATGCAGGATAATATAGTACCAATCTCAATAGTAAAAGAGCTGGAAGATTCTTATCTCTCCTACGCAATGAGCGTTATCATAAGCCGGGCTATACCTGACGTGCGAGATGGATTTAAACCTGTTCATAGGCGCATATTATATGCAATGTCAAGGGCTGGATACGATGCTGGTAAGCCATATAAAAAGGCGGCTCGTATAGTAGGGGATGTAATGGGGAAATATCACCCACATGGTGATGCAGCTATTTATGATTCCTTGGTTAGAATGGCCCAAGATTTCTCTCTTCTTTTACCACTTATTGATGGGCAAGGTAATTTTGGTTCGATAGATGGAGATCCACCAGCTTCAATGCGATACACAGAAGCAAGGCTTCAGAAGGTGTCACACTTTTTACTAAATGATATTGACGAAGATACAGTTGATTTTAGGCCAAACTATGATGGAAATGAAACAGAGCCTGTTGTACTGCCTGCAGAATTTCCGAATCTATTGGTAAATGGTGCAAGCGGTGTTGCAGTTGGTATGGCAACCAATATTCCTTCTCACAACCTTGGAGAAATAATAGATGCTTGTATGTTATATATAGATAATCCTGAAGTTACTTTGGATGAGTTACTTGAAGTGATGCCAGGGCCGGATTTTCCAACTGGGGGAACGATTCTTGGAAGGTCTGGAATAAGATCAGCATTTGCAACGGGTCGTGGATCAATTGTTGTGCAAGGCAAGACTCACATGGAAGACCTGCCACAAGATAGGCAAGCAATAGTGATTGATGAAATACCTTACCAGGTAAATAAAGTAAAATTAATTGAGAAGATAGGTGAGCTTGTAAAAGAAAAAAGAATTGATGGCATAACAGAAATTAGGGATGAGTCTGATAAGTCTGGTATTAGGGTAGTAATTGACCTCAGAAGAAATGCTGAAGCAAGTTTTATACTTAATCAAATATTGGGACTAACTCCACTAAGAAGTAGTTTTAGTGTTAACACTTTAGTCCTCAACAACAACAGGCCTGCTTTGATGTCATTGAAAGAAATCATAGCTGCTTTTGTTGATTTTAGAAAAGAAGTATTAATCAGGAGAACAGAATTTCGTCTAAGAAAAACGAGGGAAAAAGCTCATATATATATAGGGCTCTACATTGCGGTCCTCAGCATAGATGAAGTGATAAAAATCATCCGTGGTGCAAAAGATCCTGCGGAAGCAAGTAGAGAACTTTTAAATAAAGAATGGAAAACTTCAGCTGAGATAAACACAATTATTGGATTAATCTCAGACAGCATGAGCTTTTTGAAAGATGGAGTGTATAGATTAACTGAGCTGCAAACGAAAGCTATTCTTGACATGAAATTGCAGCGTTTAACAGGCCTTGAAAAAGACAAATTAGAAGCTGAGCTAAGTTCAATGATCAACCTGATAAAAGAATATATCGCTTTTCTTGGCTCAGGAGAGAAGTTGATGAAAGAAATAAAAAACAATCTACAAGAAATAAAGAACAGATTTGCTGTGCCGCGAAAAACTTCAATAGAGGAATCAGATACGGACATTGAAGCTGAAGATCTAATTCCACAAGAGGATATGGTGATAACCGTAACTATGAATGGTTATATCAAACGTGTGAAGCTTTCTCATTATAGAACTCAGCGTCGTGGTGGAAAAGGAAAGTTAGGACAGGGATTAAAAGAAGAGGATGTAATCACAAAATTATTTGTTGGAAATACCCACACTAGCTTTTTATTCTTTTCTAACATTGGTCGAGTTTATAGATTAAAAGTTTATAAGTTACCTCTTGCAGAGCCAACTGCACGTGGAAGAGCACTTGTTAATATATTCCCGCTTAGCGATGGTGAAACTATAACTAATATAATGCCATTACCAAGTGAAAATGACGAAAATCAAAACATAGTTTTTGCTACTGCTCATGGGAACATAAGGCGCAACTCTTTAGCGGATTTTCACTATATTCCAAGCAATGGAAAAATAGCAATCAAGCTCGATGAAGGAGATAAGTTAATATCAGTTAAAGTATGCAATGAAATTGATCATGTTTTTCTTTCAACAAGATTCGGCAAAAGTATCAGATTTGTTGTAAGTGATGTGCGTCAATTTAAAAGTCGCAATTCAGATGGCGTAAGAGGTATCAAACTTGCAAAGAATGACAGCGTGATATCCATGACCATATTAAATGGGATAGGTGTAGCAACAGAAACAAAAGAACTTTACTTAAAAGTTCCACTTGCAAAAAGACTGGGAATTGCAATTAATAACTCCATTGATTCTAAATTGGAAAAGACTTTGAATGATTTAGGAATAGATAACGAATTATTCTTAAAACTTGCAGTGAATGAGGAGTTTATATTAACTATTACTGAAAATGGCTTTGGTAAAAGAACTTCTGCGTATGAGTATAGAATAACTAACAGGGGTGGTGTTGGTATCACCAATATTCTTACTACCAGCAGAAACGGCAATGTTGTTGCTAGTTTTCCAGTTGAGCAGGGTGATAATATCATGCTTATTACAGATAAAGGAAAGTTAATTCGTATTTCAGTAAATGATATCAGAATTGCAGGACGTAGCACTCAAGGAGTCACTCTGTTTAAAACAGAGAGTAGAGAAAAGGTGGTGTCAGTAGCGAAAATTGAAGATCCTGATTCCACTGAAGATAGTATTTCTGAAGTTGAAAACTCTATCTCTTCTCAACTGTAGTACAGGTTAAACAAAAAGCGCAAGTTTTTGTTGATTAATACGCAGTATTTAAATTAAAATATATACTTATAGCTAAGTAAAGATCAATGGACAAAAATTTAACTAAAAATAAAAAACCACTGGCAAACAAAGAGGATAAAAAAACACCTCCCGTTAAAGATCTTACTAAAAATAAGAGTAGGAGAGATTTTATAACATTAACTACATGCGCTATGGCAGGTATAGGAGCTGCAAGTGGACTTTGGCCACTGGTTAAGTCTATGAATCCTTCTGCTGAAGTTTTAGCAACTTCCACAGTGGAGGTGAATTTGTCTGGAATCCAGGAAGGACACGGAGTAAAAGTAAAGTGGCAAGGTAAACCAGTATTCATTCGTAGACGCACAAAGCAAGAAATTGAGGTTGCAAGAGCTGTGAATGTAAAGAACTTGAGGGACCCTGAGTCAGATGAACAGAGAGTACGTGAAGGAAAAGACGAATGGTTAATCATGATCGGAATATGTACACATCTTGGGTGTGTACCGGTTGACCACGCTACAAGAGATGGTAATGGTTGGTTCTGTCCTTGCCACGGTTCATATTATGATACATCAGGCCGAGTAATTGGGGGGCCAGCACCAAAAAATATGGTTGTACCTGATTATTTTTTTCCCAGTGAGAATGTTGTGGTAATTGGCAAGAAAGCTTAACGGAACTCGTTAAAAAAAACTCACAGGTAGGGTCGAGAACTGGCGCGCCTCTTTAGGGCTTGGTAGCTTATCCATTATTTTCATGTTGGGCCTCAATCCAAAAATTCCCATATTCACGTTTCCAGCTCCCGCCTCGTCAAACGCAGCATGCAGTTTTCCCGCACTACGCTTTCCTAGCAGATTCTTTACCAAAGTTTATAACATATTGTGCTAGGGCTGCTTTCGGAACGTAATATCTTAATCTATAGTCTTTATATAGACTTAGTGTTTTGTATATCCATTCACTACTCCACCTCTCCCAGCCAAATCCTTTTGCTTTTCTAGCTTTCATTAAGTTGCGTCTTACTCTCTTCTCTACCCATCGTTTTACGTAATTAAAGCTTCGACCTGAGTTTCCTATCCTAAAGTAGTTTGTCCACCCTCTCAATATTGGATTAATGATATTTATCACTTTCCATATTGGTTGCGATTTATGATCGCGAAATACCTCCTTCAATTTTTGAAGTAAGTTTGTCCGTGCTTTCATCTGCGGTGTTGTTTGTACCCTCCACTTTCCTTGTTTTGTAATTTTCTCTCGAAAATCAAATCCTAGAAAACTGAAGGTCTCTCTTTCTTTTAGATTGATCACTTTTGTCTTTTCTTCATTTACTTCTACTTTTAGTTTTGCTAATTCTTCTTGTAACCTTTTGTATACTGATTTTTCTAGCCATTCCCATTTCGGGTGTCTATCTATCAGTATTACTAAATCGTCTGCCCATCTGGCGTATTCTATATGTTGATATTTCCCCTCTTTGGTCACCTCTTTTGCTTTCTCTAGCATTTTATCTACCTCATTTAGGTATATATTGCTTAATAACGGCGAAATCGGTGATCCTTGTGCTATTCCTCGTTTCCCTCCTACTTTGAGGATTAGCTTGATCAAGTGCATGATTTCTTTATCATTTACTCTTTTGGAAATCTTTTCCATAAGAATATGATGTCGCACATTATCAAAGTAGGATTTCAGATCTATGTCAATACATTTTGTGTTGCCTTTGATTGCTGCTTTCGCTACTCTGTTTATTGCTTCATGCGCTTTTCTCTTTGGTCTATATCCATATGATCCGTCCTGAAAGTCAGATTCGAATATCGGTTCAATTATTAGCTTTAGTGCACTTTGCACTATTCTATCCCGGATGCAGGGTATGTTCAACGTTCTGAGTTTTCCCCCAACTTTTGGTATTTCCTTTCTCCGGTTCCTATTTGGGCTATAGGTTTTGGTTATTAGTTCATGTCTTATTTGTTGAAGATATTTTCTTATGCCTTCTGCCTCTATCGATTCGAATGTCACCCCGTCAATTCCTGGTGCCCCATTACTCCTCTTCGTTAGCTTGTAAGCTTCCTCCAGTGTCTCCATTTTACAAACATGAACATAGATTCCCCAGAATCGCCATTCCGGTTCTGCTTTCGCTTTGGTATATATCTTCCTTCTCAGGTCTTGTAATTTTATTGGTATTTTTGTCATTTTTACCTTTACCTCCCTTTTGTTAAAAGATTTCTACTAGTAGGGTGCCTTTGCTCCATGAGCGTTACCTCACTTCTTCACTACTACACACCCATCCGCCACCCTTTCATCTTCGGTTCCTTTCCTGTTTTCCAGTTATAGAACCTACCGCTCCAAGGTATTTCTCCCTGGGATGAGGAGGGCTTCTCCAGTTGCTTTGTATGTCCTTATTACCATGCCATCACTACCACCCCGCTGAAGTAGAACAGTTGTGTCAGTCGTTTTTCAACTGCCTATTTTGCCTTCGCCCATAGACCGCTGGCTCAGCCTTCAGTTCTTAGCTTTCGAGGCCACCTTTGTGTTCGCTTTCGCTACGGCCTGGTAATTCGCCATTATCCTTCGATAACGTTGTCGGTAGGCTTCAACATTTTGGTTTCCCTCCACATTGCTACCCTAGCTACAGGACTCCGACTCTTATCCTGGTGGGTCTACCTCCCACTGAACATACGTGCCTTTTCTGGACACACGATCAACATCTATTATCACCGCAATACTCGAATTTAGGTTACAATTTTCAATCCAACATTTCAGCTTTTTTTGTATGGATAGACTGTGCTTATTATGTATTTTTAATAATACCCTATACCGATACTTATTATTTAAAAAATTTATCGCTGCTGGTGATGGGCCAAGAATTTCAAATTCCTTTTTGTCTGCACCTACATTTTTTTCCTGGATACAAGTAGTTGAGCTACTTGGATGACGGAGAAGAGATTTTACTATTTCATTCGCTGCTTTTTGTGTTGCAATCTGATTCTTACCACAGATTATAAGCGCTATTAACCTGCTAAATGGTGGCATTTTGGCTTCACGTCTTGACTTAAGTTCAAATTCATAAAATGAGTCCCTTTTTTGATGCAGCAATGCTTTTATTATTGAACTTTCAGGGTTATTGGTTTGCACTATTACCATTCCTTTTTCATTGAATCTTCCTGACCTGCCTGCAACTTGGTGCAACAATTGATACGTCTTTTCCGCTGCTCTCAAATCAGAATTTTCGAGGCTCAAATCTGCATTTATTACTCCAACCAAAGTTAATTTAGGAAAATTGTGCCCCTTAGCAATTATTTGTGTGCCGATTATAATATTCACCTCTTCTTTCAATATCAAGTCAATGACATTACTAACCGACTTCTGATCGCTGCTTATCATCGCAGTTTTTGCGTTTGGTATTAATTTCACCATTTCTTCAAGTAACCTTTCAATTCCTACACCATAAAGGGAAAATGACTGTTCACTCTGGCAATCAGAGCATTTTTCTGGGAGTTTTAATTGATAAGAGCAATGATGGCACAAAAGAGCATTTTTTTTCTTGTGATATGTAAGCCAAACAGCACAATTTAAGCAGGAAATTTTATATCCACACTTTTTACAAACTGCCAGTTGTGCATACCCTCGGCGGTTTAAAAAGAGCATAACCTGCTGTTTTTTCTCTATGGTTTGTTTGATGCTTTCAAAAAGCTCAGAGGAGATCCATTGCTTGTTGTTCCTCATATCTACTACTTTAATGAGTGGCAATTCTGCACCACCGAATCGCTTAGTTAGCTTTACATGATTGTAATTCCCGCTTTTAACATGATGAATCGTTTCAAGCAGTGGAGTTGCTGATGATAAAATAATCGGAATGTTTTCAAATTTGGCTAAGATTATCGCCATATCTCGAGCATTATATATAATTCCCTGTTCTTGCTTAAAAGATGAATCATGCTCTTCATCAACAATAATCAATTTTAGGTTTTTATAAGGCAAAAAAAGTGCTGATCGTGCACCAATAATTATCTGCGCATTTCCACTTGCTATATTGAGCCAATTATTCCGGCGAGTTTTTGGAGTGAGCCTTGAGTGCCATTCAACTAAGTTTCTTGATATCTGACCGCGAACACGATTCACCAATTGTGAAGTTAAAACAATTTCAGGCAAGAGGATTAGCACTTGCGCATTACCCTCTCTTGTTGTCATTCCAGTGCTTGACACTGGAATCCAGGTTTTGATCGAAAATGTTGTATAGTGCGCTTGTTTACAATCAATTTTGCTGGATCCCAGTGTCTGGGCACTGGGATGACACCCTCTTGGTAGACCCAAATCACAATGTTCGTACAGTTGTGTCTCTGGGCACTGGGATGGTAAAGTCTGAGCAGCATTTGGAACGGAAGTGTAATTCTTAATCAATTGTGCAATCACAGACAAATAAACTTCCGTTTTTCCAGATCCTGTCTCACCGTCAAGCAAAGTCACTGAATATTCGTTCAAATTGCTTATTATTTTATCACTAGCTATCTGCTGTTCAGGGCTTAATTGGCAACTTATTTTACTTATTTCCTGCTTCTGCTTAGCACAAACCAATCTATCTATTTGGTTTACTTTTAACACTCCTCCCATTATCACTTTGGCAAGCATACCAATAGGTATTAAATTGTATTGTGCAACCCACTCTGCAAATGCGATCAATTTTGGTCTAATATTTGGTAAATCGATTTTTTGCTCAATAAATTTTAATGCTCGACCACTCTTGTCACTATATTTCCAAACTATTCCGATCAAGCGTTTTTTGCCAAATGGCACCACTACGTACTCTCCAACTGAAACTTCAGTATTTTCTTCAACTGCATATGAAAATAACTGATCAATTGGAAGTGGTAGTAATACATCAACTGTTCTTGTCATAGCAGCCTAAGTTTAGCACTGTTTTGAAAATATTCGTTTTGATTTTTTCCTTTAAATCAGGGTCAGAGTTTATTATGCCTTCTATATCTTTCCTAATTTGCTCTCCTTTAAATCAGGGTCAGAGTTTATTATGCCTTCTATATCTTTCCTAATTTGCTCTGATTGCTCTTTTGCAAATTCTATCTGTTTTTCTATATATTCTCTGGCTTTTCCTGTGGCATTCTGCAAGCGGCACTTGTTTGCATATCGCTTAAACTGCGCTCAATTGCTCTTAGCTCTTTTAATTCTTCTTGCTTTTGTGAAACCATACACTCTTTTACCCCATCGTTTTTTGCGATGAATTCAACATATTTTTCCAACAGTTTTGCATCTAATTTATCGGTTTTTGCAAAGTGATTGCAGGCTTTTGCAAATGCATATGCCCGATTTGGGTGAGCTCTATGAACAGCTATGTTATACAACTTTATTACAAGTTTCTCATAACCTCCTGTTTACACATAACTTAACAAATACGTTAGCTTGTCTACCTATTTTGCCATTCTGCTGAACGGATACATCCGAGTAGCACATCCTTTACTTTGTGGGTATACTTTTTTTGACATGTGATTATATCTTTTTTAATATAAAGGATATATACTTATGCATTATATATTTTTTTGTATGAGGAGTTATATGAAAATGAAGAGATTATGCGTTTTGACTGTGTTGCTTACTTCATCTCTAGCAGGTGCAGCTACTAATAGTGCAAGTAAGTCAGAAGATCAGTACTATGCAGGTTTAAACTTTGGTGCTGGATGGGGTAGTGGCTTAAAAATAAAACCTAGCGTTGTTTTTGGTTATAATTATGACAAAAACTCTAAGTTTGAACTTGAGGTTCTCACTGACATAAGTGATATGTTTGGTAAACAAGAAAAGAAAATGGGGGCTAGCTTATTAGCAAATTACCGTTATTACCCTGACCTTGATATTGATCCTGTTAAGCTATATGTTAGTGGAGGTTTAGGAGGATATCTACAAGTAATGCCTTTTAGTCTTGGTGAAGGTGAAGTAGTAGACAAAATACTGGGTTCTATTTCCTATAAACTGAAGGTTGGTGTTGATTATGAAATTGCTCCACAGATAGTTGGTACAGCTGGTGTTACCGCAGGCGGGCAACTAAGTGGTATAAAAGCAAAACAAATACCAGATGCAATTCTGGAGGTAGGAATACGTTATAATTTTTAATGCTGCTACTTAGTTCATAAAGGTAGAAACAATGTTAAAGACAAAATAAATATCATTAAAAAAATCTGGAAATATATGAGATACTTTTCGAATATGGTTTTGAACGTTAACCATAGATTAGAAAAATGATAAGAAAGAGGGTAAACTCCAGTATTTGTAACCGTTCACGGATTGTGAGAATGAATAAAGAACTAGGTCCAAAGTGTGATGGTATGGATTTAGTATAAATAATTCAGGATGCTTGTGTCCACTGGTTACATATAAATTCATAAGGTTTTGAGAGTTTTGAGTCTTTTTGCATAATATAACAAAGTTGTAAAGGTGTAACTATAATTCCTCCTTCGATGGTAACTTCTTATATATCATATCATCACACTTTGGACCTAAGCACTCCGTTCAACAAGCTAGAACTGCTATACTTGAATACATAGAAATTTTTACAAAAAACAGCGTAGGCATTCTGCTATTAATTATTGCATTCCTGAACATTGTGATTCATCATTCTTTTTGTAAAAAATTTTCTTAACTTTCTCTCCACTTTTTCTTGGTAAGGCCACAGAATTTTTTACTGGAAATCTTAATTTTGTCTTAGCAATAAATCAACTTAAGGTCATAATATCTTGACATTTATTTAATGTTGCTATATAATAGCTATGTACACTTTGTGTACTATAGCAATAAAATTACCTTGTAATAGGTGTATTGGACCCGAGGGCAGTACTCGGCGTCTCCACCATTTTTTTAATTTATATGGGGACGAATAAGGATCGACATGCATAGTAAAGATGGTAGCTTTGCTCGGTTAGACACCACCGCTAAGAGTTCATAATTTAGATGCAAACGATAACTTTGCTGCTGAAGACGATGTTGCAATAGCTGCTTAATTTAAGCACTATAACTTCATTGCTATAAGCACGGTTCAGGGAACGCCGGGTAACAGAAGTTCCCCAAAAGTTTATGTATGTGAAAGTTATATGGAGCAAACAGATTACAAAAAATTGCTTAATTCTGCTAAGTTTCAAGTTATCAAAAAGACTTTAGATATTATATCAGGTAATGGTTTTACCCCTTACTTAGAAATATTATTTTTCACATATTTTAATGGTGTGACCATACCAGATCATTTAAAAAAGTCATACCCTACTCAAATACTTATTATATTACAGCATCAATTCTATGATTTAAAAGTTTCTGAGGATAAATTTAGCGTCAGTTTGAGTTTTCAAGGAAAACAAGAGCGAATTACTATACCGTTTTTTGCTATTAGTGAGTTTCGTGATAAAATTTCAGGAGATGTTTTAATATTTGACAAAATCAGTATCGATTCTGATAAAGAATACAAAAGTGAAAAATGTGCTGAAAAATTATCAAACGGCAGTATTATATCCATAGATCAACTACGTGATGAGTAATTTTTGTGAACAAAAATATTAATAGAAAAAAGTGATCTAACTTAAGTAATAGAATAGAGGGTAGATAAATATGCTAAATTTTTAATTATTTATTAACGCAGGTGGCAAAATTTTTCTTACATATCAGCAACTTTCTTTATTGAAAAGTTTAGAAAGATGTTGTAAAATTATTATAGTAGTAGACTTTGGTAAAATTTATGGCGGATTCAAAAGTTAGTGTAACTTTCAGTAGTGAAACTTCAGGCTGTCTTATCGACTTAGCTAAAGTCACTAAAAAACCTGTTCAAGAGCTAGCGGAAAAGTTAATGCAACAAGCAATCGACGAAATAGAAAATATGGGAACAGCTAGAATCATTGAAGAATATGAAGCTAATTGTGAAGAAAAAATAGAGGTTAATGAAGAAGTCTGGAGAAAAATCCTATGTAGTTAGATGCGATAGGCGTGTTCTTAAAAAGGATATTCCAGCGTTACCAGCAAAAATAAGATCAATCATCATAGACTTTATAGGTAACGATCTCGCAATTGATCCGCTTAGTGCTGGTAAAAAGTTGCACGGTGAGTTCGAAGGGTACAGAAGGGCAGATATCAATAACTATCGTATTGTCTATTCCGTAGATGCCGTAGAGCGTAGAGTAGATGTTGCTTCAGTAAAGCACAGACAAGGTATTTATAAGCAATCACTGAAAAAACCACGAAAACGCTAAATATATTTTTCAAACTCCTTTTCTATCAAGTTATATAAATACTATAGAGATTATATATTTTTATACACCACTCCTTCCTCCTACCTTAGGTGCAGCCCAAAAAATGAAGTTTTTTTTGGTTCAGCAAAAATAACATTTTGAGTTTAAAAAGGCTAAATACTTGTCTTTTATATATCTTTCGTGTAATAGATATGTATGCATCCAATCATATATCTACTCAACACGTTACTTGATCTTTATAGCTTCATTCTAATATGTTGGGTTGTCTTAAACTGGCTGGTTAAACTTAATATGGTGAACATATATAATGAAACTGTCAGTAGCATAATGCACATCTTGAACCAATTGACATATCCACCACTAAAGATTATTAGAAGATATATACCACTGTTCAATGGATTAGATTTATCTATAATGATATTGCTAATAACAATTCACTTTGTAAAATATACAGTAGCTTACTACTTTAGGTAGATGTTAAAAAAATATCTAAAATCAGCAATATATCTATCCCTTTTAATATATGTATATATATCAGTTTTTAGCTACAACTATAAAGATCCTTCCTTAAACACGGCTACAAATAAGGAAGTGACAAATTTAGGTGGAATAGTAGGTTCATATTTAGCTGATATATTGGTTCAATTTCTTGGATTAACTAGTGTTACAATAGCTACAACCATAGTTTACTTGTTGATCTTCAGGCCAGCAAAAATACTGCTGAAAATTCTCTATTTAATATTAATCAATTTAGGGATATGTGCTATATTACCACAACTTTCGCTAGGCATCACTGCAAGGTATAGACACAGTGGAATAATAGGGAATGCACTCGTTAATAACTGCCCATTTTATGTATTTGTGATAGTAACATCAATAGGTCTTGTAGGATCGGTTGGTTGGAGGAGAGCAATTTACTCTCTATTCTTCTTATGTAAAAAAATAGCTTGCTTATTTGTAAATGTTCCATTCTTCAGATCACATAAAACTGCTGAGTATTCAATTGCACCATTAGTAGTAGAAGAAAAACATAGAATTACTAAACAACAACCAAAAGAAAGACAGAAAAAAGCTACCGAGGAGATTTTTAAACCTTCCAGTGAGTTCGAATTTCCAAGCATTCATTTACTTTCTAAAGCAGAGGAGTCTTTGCAGAGAAAGCAGCTGAATGAAATGGAGAGCAATAAAAATTTATCTCTGCTGGAACAAGTCCTGAGTGATTTTGGCGTGCAAGGAAAAATTATCAGTGTATGCTATGGGCCGGTTGTGACTTTATACAAACTTGAACCACAAGCTGGCACGAAATCTGCAAGAGTAATTGGCCTTGCAGATGACATTGCACGTTCGATGAGTGCACTCTCTGCACGTATTTCAATAATTCGTGGGCAAAATGCTATGGGAATAGAGTTGCCGAACAAGGAACGAGAAATTGTGATGCTACGTGATTTGCTTGAATCACCAGAATACCAGAATGCAAACTTAAATCTCCCAATTGCGCTTGGCAAAGAAATAAGCGGAAAACCAGTTATTGCAGATCTAACTAAAATGCCTCACTTGCTCGTTGCTGGAACCACAGGGTCTGGTAAATCAGTTGCGATTAACACTATGATTCTTTCACTCGTTTATCGATTAAATCCTGATGAATGTAAGATGATAATGATCGATCCAAAAATGCTCGAGCTTTCAATATATGATGCAATACCACATCTAATAACGCCAGTAGTAACAGAGCCAAAAAAGGCTGTAGTCGCTCTTAAGTGGATAGTGAAAGAAATGGAAAATCGTTATCGCATGATGTCATACTTAAATGTGCGCAACGTAATAAACTATAACCAAAAAATCACAGAAGCGATGAATAGTGGGATAGAATTAGAACGTGTTGTACAGATTGGCTTTAATTCAACAACAGGCAAACCTCTGTTTGAAAAAATACCAATCAAGATGGAAACATTTCCGTATATTGTAGTGATCGTAGATGAAATGGCAGATTTGATGCTTGTTGCCGGCAAAGAAATAGAGTGCTCCATTCAACGTTTAGCTCAGATGGCTCGTGCTGCAGGAATACATATCATAATGGCAACACAACGCCCATCTGTGGATGTGATCACAGGTGTGATAAAGGCGAACTTTCCAACGAGAATCAGTTTTGCTGTTACTTCTAAGATAGATAGCCGTACAATACTTGGCGAACAAGGAGCTGAACAATTGCTCGGTATGGGCGATATGCTCTATATGGCCTCTGGTGGTAAGATTATTCGAATTCACGGTCCATTTGTAAGTGATGATGAGGTACAAGATATAGTTGATCATCTAAAAATGCAAGGTGAGCCAAATTATATGGAGGAAATCACCAAAGAAGATGAAAATTCTTCTGTGGAATCAGAAGGTGAAACAGAGGATGAAGAAAACGACCTCTACAATCAAGCAGTGGCCATCATTCAAAGAGATCAAAAAGTTTCAACCAGTTACATTCAGCGACAACTTAGAATAGGCTATAACAGAGCTGCAAATATTGTTGAAAGAATGGAAAAAGAAGGTATTGTCAGCGCTCCAAATTACTCAGGGAAAAGAGAGATATTGGTTGAATAACAATCTTGTAATACCTTAATTTAAGTTTTCGCACTTTCAAAAAGCAAGTCAAACAAAATTATTAAAAGGTCAATACATAATGACAGTTAATTTAATAATAATTTAAACATTTGGAATGTAAAATTATAATATATTAATTAACTAGGGGGTAACAATGTCAACAAATTGGCTTCATGATCTTTTTTTCGGTTCTAATGAATCGGCAATACAAGCACTAGAAAAACTTCAACAGATGGATGCTGAGCAGTTTCAAAAGGTATTTAGTGCATTAGAAGAATTGCAAAAAAGTCAAATAGGTGATGCTACGCAGTTCCAAAAAATATCTGATCTGTTAAAAAAATTGCAAGAAAGTCAAATAGGTGATGCTAAACAGTTTGAAGAGGTACAAAAGTATTTAGATGGCCTGCAAGAAACAGTAGCAGATCAAGAAAAAACACTACTAATTTGTGCCATAGTCAGTGCTGTTGCCGTAATAGCGATAACTAGTTTTGTTGCATTCTGTATCTATCAGGGAGTTAAGTGTGAAAGGGAGAAAGAAAAGAACTTGTCTAAAGATACACCAGACGCAAAACTTAATAATGTAGATGCTACCGATGGTACTAAAAAACTACAGAATGACTTAAAAGTTGCAGACATATAGCTGCATAACACTCTTCTTGAGGAGGTGTTACGCAACTTGTAACACCTTACTCTTCTCTTAGCCTATGTAGGTTTTTTGATAGTAATACCAATTCTCATTGTTGGTCAGTCAAATAGGAGACATTGCAGAGTTGTTTAATTGTGGAGCTGGCAAGAGAAGTAATAAATTTGCACAAAGCACCCTCAAGCAGAGCAATTGTATCGTATATCTTATTGCGCAAAATGTTCTGTTTTATATATAACCAAAACCTCTCAACTGGATTGAGCTCAGGTGAGTATGGTGGTAGATATATAATCTCAACATTTTTAGGTACCTTTAAATTTTTTGACTTATGCCAACTAGCACAATCCATAACTAAAAAAGCCTCTCTTGTTCCTAAATATTGTGACATTTGCTCAAGAAATATATTCATACAATCAGTGTTAACATTTGGTGCAAGCAAACTAGAATTTTCTCCGTTTTGGGGATTAATTGCACTGTAGAGATAAAAATTTTGCCTACCTAATTTTATTTTAACCTTCGTCCTGGTGCCCTTTTTAAACCACCCATGTCCAACTTTCGAATGTGTGCCAAACCTTGATTCATCAAAGAAAAACAGCTCTTTTTTAGGATACTTGCCAATAATTTCATTGAGATTTTTTTTTGAATTCTTCCTGTCTGTTTTTATCTTGTCCATTATGAACTGGCCTTGGTGTAATATATGAAAATTTCATTCTTTGCATATTACGGTGCACTGTGGACTTACTGACATTCAGACCAAATTTTTCCTGAATCTTTATTCTCATTTCTTTAATAGTAATGTTGGGATTTTCTTCTATCCATACTTCAACTTGCTGTAGTTGAACCTGATTTAATTTAGTTTTTCTACGTCGTTGTGGAGGAGCAAACAGTTTTTCTTCTCTGCCAAATTTCAAGAGTTTTACCCACGAAGTTAGTGCGCTTCTTGAAATGCAATATATTTTTGCTACAGCCGTTATACTGTACTTTTTTGCTGCAATTACAGCATTTAGTTTTTTTGAAACATATGCATTATTCCTTACTTTCTTCAGCATTTCTTTTGCTGATTCTACTACTTTTTCATCCAATAATTTTGATCTTAATGCCATTTAAACCTCGCTATTTTACTTACTTCAGTATGGCTTTTTTTTTATTATTATCTATCCGTTTGTTGTGCAGTGGGAATTGGTATAAATATATCACTTTTTAGAAAAATATTTGTATTGTAAAGTTAGTAAAGATTCTGGTTTACTTAAAGTTTGTTAATTGCTATCTTTTAAAACACGATATTTACTATAGCACCATATGCTTAGGATTTTTTCTAAAGTTTTGTTTATATTAATGTTTTTGGTTTCTAGCTTTTTTACTGTGCATAGTGCTGAAGCTAAATCTAAGCTCAGTAAGAGATACATACCTCCTGGTAACCCTGGTGGTGCAAACTTTCATACAGATGAGGATTTTGCTGAGTCATATAAACTGTATGAGAAGCGTAGGGAGCTCCTCAAGAAAAAAAAGTTACAAGATCGAGCTATAAGTAAAGAAGATCTAATCAAAAAATTAAAAGAGAAAAAAATTGCTAGTCTTGATAATGAGCCAAATGACATGGAAGTGTGCATAGTCGACGATGAAGAGAGCGCTATGATAAATCAGCATGGTATTAATATCGCACGTTTAAAGGGTGCTGTATTTATAGATCAAGAGCCAGTTTCCCAGTATGAAAGCGAGCAGCATGAACAAGAAGAGAAGAAAGTTACTTCAACACGAGAAAAGAAAGTTTCTCCTATAAATATCACTATAAAAGAAACTCCTTCAAGAAGAACGTGCTCACATGATTCTATTGCTAATTTGGATAACGTAGATGCTTATAGTTTGAATGGTTCAAGTTCATTTGGCAGCGTAGCTGACACAGTAAAATAGTATCACAATATTGGCCATTAATAATATGCTAGATAAAGACCTGATATTGAATGACGATGCATATGAATTATCGCCAATTTCCAGGCACAAAACTCATGTTGTAGAAGTTGGAAAAGTAAAGATAGGCGGAAATAATCCTGTAGTTGTACAATCTATGGCGCTTGGTGTGCATATAGATTCTGATAATATAAAAAGTAGCGCAAAACATTATGCAAAAGAGATAACAGAACTAGCGCGTGCAGGTTCAGAATTGGTGCGAATTGCCTTGAACTCAGAGGAGGTAGCAAGAGCAATACCTTATATAGTAGAAGAGATAAATAAAGAAGGTTTTGACGGTAAAATATTGGTAGGCTGCGGTCAATATGAGTTAGATAAATTAGTTCAAGATTATCCAGACAACATCAAAATGCTGGGTAAAATTAGAATCAATCCAGGCAATATAGGCTTTGGCGACAAACGTGATGAGAAGTTTGAAAGGGTGATAGAGTATGCAATAATGCACGATCTTCCTGTTAGAATTGGGGTAAATTGGGGTAGTCTTGATAAATACCTTTTACAAAAACTGATGGATGAAAACTCTTTGCTTAGTAATGCAAGGCCTTCTGATGTTATACTGCGCAAAGCACTTGTAATGTCTGCTCTTGATAGTGCAAAAAAAGCTGAAGAAATTGGTCTAAATTCAAACAAAATAATCATTTCATGTAAAGTTAGCAAAGTACAAGATTTAATTTTAGTTTATATGTCACTTGCAAAATCTTCCAATTATGCGCTGCATTTGGGTTTAACTGAGGCTGGTATGGGCAATAAAGGTGTGGTAAATACCGCAGCAGGGCTTACTTATTTATTGCAAAATGGCATTGGAGATACAATACGGGCTTCTTTGACTCAACGTCCTGGTGAATTGCGTACTAATGAAGTGGTGGTGTGTCAGGAAATATTGCAATCTATAGGCTTGCGACACTTTAACCCTCAAGTTAATTCATGTCCTGGTTGTGGGCGCACGAGTAGCGATCGTTTTCGTATATTAACTGAAGAAGTGAATGGCTATATAAAAACTCACATGCCGATATGGAAGAAAAAAAATCCAGGTGTAGAGCATATGAACATTGCTGTTATGGGATGCATAGTAAATGGTCCTGGAGAAAGCAAACACGCAAATTTGGGAATCAGCTTGCCTGGATATGGAGAAAAACCTGTTTCAGCAGTCTACAAAGACGGCAAGTATTTCAAAACTTTACAAGGTGATAATGTCTCTGAAGAATTTAAGGCAATTATTGATAATTATGTGAAGGAGCATTATACGTAACCTTTCACGGTTAATTAATAGATAAATCGCAAATAAAAAAAGAAAATTAAACCTTGTTTTTCTTTTTTCGCTATTAATATATTTATAACACAATTGAGTTTAAATAGTTGGTATGAAAAGGGAGTGTTAAATTGTAATAGTTTAGACTTGATCTGACAGGCAAACAAAGTAAAGACCTGCTGCGAATCAAGCGATAAAAAAAAGGGAAGGAGGGTGAATAAAATCAAGGTTAACTAAAAGGCGTGCTTAAGATTTACAATACCAGCAATAATATTGAACCTCAGGTTATATTTTTTCTGAAAATTGCGATAAACATTCGACATAATTTTAAATATCTTTATCTCTCGGATCTTATTTTCTACTCTCATTCTAAATGATGCTAATCTTCTATTATGCTCTTTCTGCTCTTGAGTTAATGGCTTTTTACGATACTTTTTATATGGAATTATAACATTGCTTTGCAATTTTTGCCAACCTTGATATCCAGAATCGGCATGTTTTATGCTATCAAGTGGTAAATATTTTTCTTGTTTCCTTATGCGAAAATCACTAATTCTACCACGGTATGACTTTGACACTGATAAAATTCTTCCTCCTTCTTCGATAATAATCTCAGTTTTCATAGTGTTGGTTCTTTTTTTTCCTGAATATGATTTCTTCCGTTTTTTACTATCTTCTGGTCTCTGTATTTGCTGTTCTGTAACATCAGCCAAAATCTTCAGTGTTTTTTCTGGCGTCATACTTCTATCTTTTGTGATAGTAACTTTTTTGGCAAGTAATGGCTCTATTTTCTTCAGTAACCTACACACATTTGCGTTGTGCACATTGAACAGGCACCCTAAAAATCTGTGTGTTATGTAAGTGCGATAGTACAAAATTACGCAAAATAACTTATCTTCCAGAGTTGGTAGTTGTGATCTTCTACCATGGCACTTTTTTTGTTTTTCAAGTTTTTCCCACTCAGACCTCACTTTTTCCACCACCTTTTCGAACTCCTCTACAGTTAAACCTGTTATATTACGAAAGTTTCTTGGATGTTTCTTTATGTTATAGTAACTAAAGCTCATTTTTTTACCTTACTCAATCTGCTTATTCTTCTTTTACCTCTCTCACATCATTTTGTCATCACCTTTTGCAGCAGGTCTTTACAATAGATCTCGACCGCATTCAGGTAAATATTGCTATGGTAATACCAATTCCCACTGCACAACAAACGGATAGATAATAATAAAAAAAAAGCCATACTGAAGTAAGTAAAATAGCGAGGTTTAAATGGCATTAAGATCAAAATTATTGGATGAAAAAGTAGTAGAATCAGCAAAAGAAATGCTGAAGAAAGTAAGGAATAATGCATATGTTTCAAAAAAACTAAATGCTGTAATTGCAGCAAAAAAGTACAGTATAACGGCTGTAGCAAAAATATATTGCATTTCAAGAAGCGCACTAACTTCGTGGGTAAAACTCTTGAAATTTGGCAGAGAAGAAAAACTGTTTGCTCCTCCACAACGACGTAGAAAAACTAAATTAAATCAGGTTCAACTACAGCAAGTTGAAGTATGGATAGAAGAAAATCCCAACATTACTATTAAAGAAATGAGAATAAAGATTCAGGAAAAATTTGGTCTGAATGTCAGTAAGTCCACAGTGCACCGTAATATGCAAAGAATGAAATTTTCATATATTACACCAAGGCCAGTTCATAATGGACAAGATAAAAACAGACAGGAAGAATTCAAAAAAAAATCTCAATGAAATTATTGGCAAGTATCCTAAAAAAGAGCTGTTTTTCTTTGATGAATCAAGGTTTGGCACACATTCGAAAGTTGGACATGGGTGGTTTAAAAAGGGCACCAGGACGAAGGTTAAAATAAAATTAGGTAGGCAAAATTTTTATCTCTACAGTGCAATTAATCCCCAAAACGGAGAAAATTCTAGTTTGCTTGCACCAAATGTTAACACTGATTGTATGAATATATTTCTTGAGCAAATGTCACAATATTTAGGAACAAGAGAGGCTTTTTTAGTTATGGATTGTGCTAGTTGGCATAAGTCAAAAAATTTAAAGGTACCTAAAAATGTTGAGATTATATATCTACCACCATACTCACCTGAGCTCAATCCAGTTGAGAGGTTTTGGTTATATATAAAACAGAACATTTTGCGCAATAAGATATACGATACAATTGCTCTGCTTGAGGGTGCTTTGTGCAAATTTATTACTTCTCTTGCCAGCTCCACAATTAAACAACATACTGTAATTGCTGTTGAATGATGGAGAGACATACTCCATTATTTTAGCACGAAGTAACGAATTCAGTAGAATAAGTTCTTCAAAAACAATTTAAACTTTTACAGTAGGAGTAGTCTCATGAAATATTATAGCGGATTAGATGTCTCACTCAAAGAAACTTTTATCAGTATCGTTGATGAGAAAGGAAAAATTGTTAAAGAAGAAGTTGTTGCAAGCGAGAGTGACGCAATAGCTAAGTGCCTGCTTGACCAAGATAAAAGATATGAAGTGATAGGGATAGAAAGTGGACAGCTATCAATATCAATGTGCAAAGAATTAAGGAGTTTTGGATTACCGGTAGTTTGTGTAGATGCAAGGCATATGGCAGCAGCATTATCTGCAAGGATCAATAAGAATGACAAAAATGATGCAAGAGGTATAGCACAAATGATGAGAGTTGGGCTATACAAAGAAGTGTTAGTAAAATCAGATGAATCTTGCCAAATTAAAGTAGCACTTGGAAGTAGAAGGCAGTTAATATGCAGCAAACAGCAAATTGTTGGAACAATAAGAGGGTTATTGAAGATACATGGAATAAAGCTCGGTAAAAGATCAAAATTTGAAACTTTTGCTTTAAGAATACAAGAGACAATAAATAATGTGGATGAAATCAGTAGGAGTTCAATTGAAGCATTACTACATAGCTTAAAAACAATAGAAGAATCAATAAGAAAACTTGACAAAATACTTTCAGAGCAAGGCAGAAAAGATGAGGACTGTAAATTATTAACTACGGTTCCAGGAGTTGGTGTTATAGTAGCAATGACATATAAAGCTGCAATAGATGATCCATATAGATTTGAAACATCTTATACAGTTGGAGCTTATATGGGG
Organism: Trichonephila clavata; assembly: GCA_019973975.1. Classification (NCBI taxonomy): domain Eukaryota; kingdom Metazoa; phylum Arthropoda; class Arachnida; order Araneae; family Nephilidae; genus Trichonephila; species Trichonephila clavata. Next base: position 21,314 of record BMAO01027496.1, on the reverse strand, counting down.
TTGAGCCCAAGACAGTACGCTTCTGGAGAAGTTGACCGACATGGTAGTATATCAAAAATGGGTCCCATGGAATGTAGAAGTATGTTATATGAAGCTGCACAAGTCTTACTTACAATCAGTAGGAAAAATTTTAAGTTGAGAAGCTGGGGATTGAAGCTTGCAAAGAAAAAAGGGATGAAAAAAGCAATTGTAGCAGTAGCAAGAAAATTAGCTGTAATTATGCATAGAATGTTAGTCAATAAAACAGAATTTTGTTATTAGAAAATGTAGGAGGAGCATGAAACAATAATTTCACTCAAGGTAGTAATGCCGATGGAAGGGATAAGCAAGATTATAGAGTGAAGCTTAGACTTCGTAAACAACATGTTGCCGTCCACTTCCTCCTAACAAGTATAATGCGGCTTGGCTAAAATACAGACTAGCCATATCAGACCGCGGAGAGAACCATGGAAGCTTGCTACTTTAATCTATGTAAAATTATTAAAGATTATGGAGGAAATATGCTATTTTGATTTGTATAAAAATTATTGTTGACTCATGTGCAATTAGAGAACTCTGCAATGTCTCCTATTTGACTGACCAACAATGAGAATTGGTATAACTTACTTCCTGAAGAAGTTGATTATATTTCTACTCACAATATACGTGATATAAAAACTAACGGCCATTACTTAAAAGATTTTCAGTTTGTCTTTATTGAGTTGCCTAAATTCGCAAAAAATAAAGTAGAGCAGTTAGAAAGTATAGTAGAAAGGTGGTGTTTCTTTTTTAAATACGCAGAAGAAACAACAGAAGAGGACTTAAAAGAGATAGCAGAAAAAGCGCCAATAATAAAGCTAGCATATGATGAATTAGACAAGTTTCGTTGGAACGAAAAAGATTTAGTAGCTTACGAAGAAAGAATAATGGATCTACGGAAAGAAGAAGCCATTCTTGAACACAGACTTGATCTTGCTGAAGAGAAAGGTAAAAAAATTGGTAAAGAGGAAGGAAAAATTGAAGGGAAAATTGAAGTCGCAAAAGCAATGCTGGCTAATAATGTTGATGTCAACACTATTGTCAAGTTTACTGGCCTTTCTATTAGTGAGATTGAAGAATTAAGTGGAAATCTGTGAACGGTTACATTACATAAAAGGTTTAAATATACTGGACATACTGATATACTTTCGTATTAAAAAACACCCAATAAGCAGAGTTGTGAGTGGAATAAACCACAAAATGTAAGTGCTAGGTGGGATAGTTATAATTGAATTGCCGTAAGAATTTTTTAACTCTGAGATTATCTCTTCATCTGTGTATCCATCATTGATTTTTTTACGAATTGCTTCTCGCATATCATACGCGATCTGAGATCCAGATTCAGACAATGATTCGCCAGAACATATTGGACACCTTATTATTTCAAATAAACTGGTTGCTCGTTTTTCCATGCTTTTATCTCTGAGTTTATTATCCAGAGTAAAAGCGTTTACGCCTGAGTGAAATATCAATATGAAAAGTAAACTAACTACTGCTCTCATCCTTGGTTAATTGGGTTATTTTACTGAGTTGGTTCATAAAATCAGTGATGGATAACTTTCCAATAAAGCTTGACCCTACATCATCATCGTACTTTATTGAAAATTGAACGCTGTCATCAGTTGTTTTTTCTGATAAGAAAGACATTAATTTTTCAAACGCATCTGAAGTTTTTGAGTCACCAATCATAAACGAGATTAATTCTTTATAATTTGATATAGCCACGTTGATTTTGTCTTTAAATGAAGACGTAACCAAATTATAATTTTGCACTCCACCATCTGCAGCAAGAGAAAAATTATTACTTTGAATTAAAAATTTCTCTATGTTGAAATTAACTCTGGAAGCTGAGATATGGTTTACAAATTCGTAATCAAATTTAGTGTCGATACTAAGGTAACTTTCAGGACTTGCAGTATTTTTATACCGATAAGTATAAAAATCAAATCCTAGTTTAGTATTTCCACTTGGTTCTTTATCGAGGTGAAATTGAATGTAATTACTTTTATCATTCACTTCAGTTATAACACTTTGCTGATTTTCTGAAACATCACATTTTAATCCATAATCTTCGTAACGAAGTGTATCTATATAGTCTATTACGGTACTATTTCTATTGAATCGCAATGAAGATGGTAAATCATTTAGTCTAACAACAAAGTGGCTGCTATCGTTTGTGTGGCATTTTATATTCTTTTTCTCATCACCATGAACAACAATATTGACTTCATTGCTTGGTATGTAGATATATACTGATTTATCAAACAATCTATTTTTTATCAATAAAGCATCAGATGAGATGGTTAATTGCTCATTGGAAAATTTTGGGTTTGTCACACGGAAAATTAGGTTAGAAGGAAGTCCACTGAAGTCATGTGAAATATCAAACTTTTCGTCGTTAATGTATAGTATTGTTTCAGCTAAAAGATTTTTTACCTTACATGCAGAAAAATACCAAAAACCACTATACGCTACAGGAATAAACAAAAGTAAAGAGATGATAATATAGATAAAAATCTTACGCATAGCTAATTATTCCCCTGTTTATCCAATGATATATTTCTTGTACCCCTTGGTATGGTTACACACAAACCGTCGATATCTTTTGTGATTTTTATTTGGCACCCAAGTCTTGATGTCTCTGTTAAGCCGAATGCTAGATCTAACATATCGTTTTCCTCATCAGATATGGGATTATGCGTTTCTACAGCATCATAAAATTCTGGATCAACAATCACGTGGCATGTAGAGCAAGCAAGAGAACCTTCACATGCACCTTCAAGCAGATCTGGATCACTTCTGTGGGCTAAATTGAGCAGAGTTTCTCCCTCTGCAGCTTCATAGCTTTTCTTACTCCCATCAGGTAAAATAAAAGTAACAGATGGCATATTATTCCTATTAAAATCCTTACTAATTTCTCTATATCCTACAGGTAATAACTAATATTTGCAAACTCTTTGCAATTCCAGTGCCTATTTCTTGTTATCCAAGTACCCCTTTCTTGTCATCCGAGTAGCCTTCTTTTCCTGTCATCCCAGTGCGTGACACTGGGATCTAGGTTTTTTAGACTGCATAGGATGACAGAAGCACACTTTGTCATTCCGGTGCTTGACACTGGAATCCAGTTTTCCATATAATCTCATCAAAAATGTTTATTTTCTAGCTACTTTTATACTTATCAACTCAGTATGCTTACTTACAATTAAAATTCCTGGATCCCAGTAGGCTTTGTTGCATCGCTCAAGTGAAAAGAACTGGCAGTTACTGACAAAATTCATTATAAATAGCCATTTAACTGTTGAAGAAAAAATATGCCACAAAAAATGAGAGTCAGTAACTGCCATGAATATAACAAATTTCTCCAAGAAAGAGGAAGCATTTTTTGTTATATCAATGACGCCATAGAAAATTGGTACGAGAATTGTCCAAAAATGCAGGGCGGCAACTATATTTATAGTGATAAAGTTGTGATTTTGGTGCATATAATCGTCAGTTTCTTTAGAATTGGTTTAAGACAAACAGTCGGGTTTATAAAAGGGTATTTGCAACAAATAGGAAGAGATTTGGCAGTTATCAGCTATTCACAAGCATCAAAAGAAACTTAATATTAAGATAAATGATTGCAGAATTGATAAAAATAATATGGAAGATATCGAAATTGCTATAGACAGTACAGGAATTAGTATATACAACAACACACAGCAAGGAAAATAGCACTGACAGAAAATATCGTGGCTATGAGCAAACGAGAAAAGTGCACGTAATGTTGAATATAAACAACAAAAAAGCCATAGCTGTAAAATACAGTAACGGTCTGATCACTATGGAGCTTGTGATTTGCTAAAAGAAGTTGATTTTCAGCATGCCATAAAAGCACTATATGCAGATAGAGCATGTGATAGGCACAAGTTTTATAAGTTGTGTAACAAATATGATATAAAGACAAAAATTCCACCAATAAACAATGCGGCAGAACATCCAGAAATAGATTATATGTCTGACAGGAATGCTGCTATTAGGTTAATAAAATTATACGGTGAAGATGGCATGAAAGAATGGAAAAAAGAAGTAAACTATGGGAAAAGATCTTATATTGAAGGGTTTTTCTCAAGATTAAAGCAAATATTCGGATTTAGTTTTAGGAATAAATCTGAGATAAATCGAGAAAAAGAACTGCTAATCAAATGCTATTTGCTTAATAAATTCACTGATATTGGTATGGCTAAATTTGAGATAGTTACATGAATTTACCATAAATCACCATCTCATAAAGTGTGATGCAGCAAAGCCATTCCAGTGTCTGGGCAGTGGGATGACAAGAAGAGGGCTACTTGGATGACAAGAAAGGGGCTACTTGCATGACAGGGGAAGTTGGATGACGCCTCACCACGTCATCCCAGTGCGTGACACTGGGATCTAGCCTTTATTATGCAGTCACTTGGTGTAAAGTTAAGTTTTCTGGATCCAAGTACAAGTAGTCAGCTACTCGGATGACAAAAAAAGGAGCACAGGGATGATCTCCTTTCCCAGATGGAGATAAATTACAATGTTTGTACAGTTATGGAATTGTGCAACAGGCACAGTTTGACATAAAAAGCTTTGCTTTTTGAAATTTTGGGTTATACTGAGCTTAAGATATTTTAGTAAGGGATTTATTATGAATAGAAAGGAAGCTTTAAAAATATTAAGCCTTAGAGCATGTCTTCAAACTCAAGAATGAGCTAATTTGTGAAGCATAATAGTGATCATATTAAAAAAGATGTTGTTTTTTGAAGTGAGAGGAGAATGCTCATAATCCTTACTCATACGTCTAAAATTGGAGAGCCAAGCAAAGGTTCTTTCAACAATCCAACGTTTAGGAATAACCTGAAATCCTGTATCAACTACTTTCTTGGTAATCGTCAATAAACATCCAGTTTCCAATAAACAGCGGTTTTGCAATTTACCTGTATATCCTTGATCAGCAAAAAACTTACGTAATGTTGGAGCTTTGCATTTGGCTTGAACAAAAAGATTTAGTGCACCATCACGATCTTGAATGCTTGCACTGTGTACTTCAGCAGCAATTACAAGACCTAGAGTATCTACAACGATGTGGCGTTTTCTACCCTTTACTTTCTTGCCAGCATCATATCCTCTGGATCCCCTTTTTGAGTGGTTTTTACTGATTGACTGTCAATTATTCCTACTGATGGAGTTTCATTCTTACCAATTATCTTTCTTAGTTTTTTAACTAGAAAATCTTGAATTTCTTGCCATATTCCACTTTTTTTCAAACGCGAATTACAACTATACACGGTTTTCCATGGTGGAAAATTCTTAGGTAGTTGTCTCCATTGACAGCCTGTTCTCATCACATAGCGGATTGCGTTAATAATTGTTCTAATACTGTGTCTTCTTGGTCTGCCGGTCTTTTTAGGTTCAAAATATTGCTCTATCATCTTCCATTCTTTGTCACTTATATCGCTTGGGTACATTTAAAATATATCTTATAACACACTTCTTAACTCCTTTCTACTTAGTTTGAAGACATGCTCTTAGTCCAAGTGTTAATCCAAGTGAATACGAAATTAGAAAAGCATATAGAAAATTAGCTCTTGAATATCATCCTGATAAACATTCAGGTGCAAGTAAGGATGTGCAAAAACAAAATGAGGAGAAATTTAAAGAATTAGGTGCTGCGTATGAATTTCTTACCGGAAAGGATGTAAAAGAAGCTATAACATTTAGTGGTGAAGATTTAGATGGAGTTAGTTCTACCGATGATTTATTAATTCTTTTGCACCTTGCTATTTTCAAAAAGCAAGCAGATTTTTTAGAAAAATTACTTTCTAGGTTCAAAAGTAGTAAAGGCGAAAAGTTTGGTGATTATATTAACAACTTTACAACATTTGATGATTCACCGTTATATATTGCTTGCCTTCTGGGGTACACTAATATTGTAACACTGCTTTTAAAACACAAAGCAAACCCTGACTTATCAAAGGATTATACACCATTACTTACTGCATGTTCGATGGGTCGTGCTGATGTTGTAGAAATACTTTTAAAATACAAGGCGAACCCTAATTTATCAAGCGGGCCAAACAATTTTCTACCATTGCTTACCGTTATTTTTTCGCATACGAATGATAGTAATAAAGAAAATTACATTAAGATTACAGAGCTATTGCTAAAATATGGTGCAGATCCCAATACATTAGTAGAAGACAGTATTAGAGTTATAGAGTGTACTGAAAGCAACATCTTGAAGCGTACATTTATGTTGCATGGCAATAATAAGATTAAAAAATTAATGGTGCAATATGGTGGCGTTGACCTTCATTACCTTTTTACTTACGGGTTATTTGCCACTTGTTTTACTTCATGCATGATAATCCACGTTTCGTCTGTTTATAAACTAAGTAATTATGAAATACCTATTTGTATATTTGCTATATTATTCTGTACATATAGGGCCTTAGAGGCAGCATTTTTTGCAAAAACAAAAGAACCTTCTCCTGAATTTGCTGAAGTTATGACTGAAAAAGTAGTAAATAATGTTGGGCTAAATGCCGAGGACAATTCTGAAAGAATTGACAATGCATTAGCTTAATCACAACTGTACGAGAATTGTTATTTAAGAGCAATCTCTACCAAGAAGGGTGTCATGCCAGTGCCCAGACACTGGCATCCAGATTGTAAGCAAGCAAACTAGCATAGAAAGTAGCTAATCTTATTTAAAACACAACGTTTTCGATGAGATTGCAGAAAGGCTGGATTCCAGTGTCAAGCACTGGAATGACATCGCCTGCTACGCGGATTACCTACAAATCATGATGTTTGTGCAGTCGTGAGCTTAATTCGCGGGCATCAAAAAAGTTCTTTTTTAAAAAACTTAAGTTATACTTATAAGTATTTGATACTTTTTATAGTGATTATGTCGAGTTTAAGCTGCCTTTATGGTGATAATGCAGAATTTGTGGAAGAAATGTATAGCCGTTATTTGCAGGGTGATAAATCAATCGGGGAGGATTGGTATAGAATTTTTTCAAGCAATTTAGAAGTTAATAAAGCGGAGACCTGCGGTGCACAACATGTAACTAAGGTGGATGATTCAGTTTCTAGTTTAGCAAATTTTTTCAGATCTTACGGTCATTTTTTTGCGGATCTTAATCCGTTATCACCCAATGTGAATAAGGAAGTAGATTATCAAAAATACTCGAATCTATCTCCGGCAAGTGACACTGGAATCTATAGAGATATTTACTGCAAGAATATCGGTTTTGAATTTATGCATATCTCCTCTTATGAAGAGAAAATGTGGCTGCAGGAAAAGATCGAAAATCAAACCTATACGCTGAGCTCACAAGACAAAAAAGAAATACTGAGGCACTTGATCGAATCTGAGATGTTCGAACAATTTCTCCATATGAAATTTCCTGGGTATAAGCGTTTCTCTATCGAAGGTGGAGAGTCAGCTATCGTTGCAATTGAAAAAATCATTAGTGATTCTACGGTTTTTGGTATTGAAGAAATAGTCCTTGGCATGGCTCACCGCGGACGACTCAATGTTCTAACCAAAGTGATGGGGAAAGAATATGCGGCAATGCTGTCTGAATTTCAAGGCAATCTTGCATACCCAAGTGGTCTTGAGGTGTCCGGTGATGTTAAATATCACCTTGGTTACTCTTCTGATCGAGCACTTTCAGGTGGCAAAAAAATACATTTAAGTTTATGCCCTAATCCATCTCACCTTGAAGCGGTAAATCCGGTTTTGGCTGGAAGAATAAGAGCAAAACAGAATATAAGATCTGTGCTTGGCATATCAATTCATGGTGATGCGGCTTTCATCGGTCAAGGAGTGGTTGCTGAAACTTTAACCTTAAGCAATATTGAAGGCTATAAAGTGGATGGCATTGTGCACATTGTCATTAATAACCAAGTTGGTTTTACTGCTAACCCATGTTGCGCACGATCCTCTTTTTATTGCACTGATATAGCAAAATCAATAGAAGCTCCAGTGTTTCACGTCAATGGAGATAACCCGGAAGCTGTGAGTTTTGCTACAAGTCTGGCGATGGAATATAGGCAGAAATTTAAAAAGGACGTAGTAATTGACATAATGTGCTACCGCAAATATGGCCATAATGAAGGTGATGAACCGAATTTCACTCAGCCACTTATGTATAAGGCGATATCAAAGCATAAAACTCCTGGAACATTGTATGAAGAAAAATTGATTGCAGAGAAAGTATTAGATGGCGATGAAGTAAATAAATTGCGCAGTGAATTCAGGGCAAAATTAGATAAAAGTCTTGCTGAATCAGCGGCTTACACTCCAAAAAAAGCTGACTGGTTCGGTGGAGTGTGGTCAAAATTAAGAAGAGCAAAGCTGAACGATTTGAGCGAATACTACACGGATTCTGGTGTTCCGCCAGATGAGCTGAAAAAATTAGGTGTGCGTATAAATAGCAATATCCCAAGTAACTTTAACATTAACAATAAGGTTAGAAAAATACTCGATGGCAGAATAGACAGCATAAATTTTGGTAGTAATATAGACTGGGCAACTGCCGAAAGTCTTGCGTTTGCATCACTGCTCACAGAAAGAATAGGAGTGCGTTTATCAGGACAAGACTCTGGTCGTGGAACTTTCTCGCACCGTCATTCAAGGCTTGTTGATCAGGTAACAGAAGAAGCATTTATTCCGCTAAACAATATAAATGAAAAGCAAGCTCACTTTGAGGTCATAGATAGCGCACTATCTGAGTATGCTGTAATGGGCTTTGAATATGGATATAGTCTTGATTCTCCGTATTCACTGGTGCTCTGGGAAGGACAATTTGGTGATTTTGCAAACGGTGCGCAAATTATGATCGACCAGTTTATCGCATCTGCAGAAACAAAGTGGTTGCGATCAAGCGGTCTAGTTTTATTGCTGCCTCATGGTTATGAAGGACAGGGACCTGAGCATAGCTCCGCACGTATAGAGAGATTTTTGCAACTCTGCGCAGAGGATAATATGCAGGTAGTTAATTGTTCCACTCCGGCGAATTACTTCCATGTCTTACGCAGACAAATGCATAGAGACTTTCGTAAGCCTCTGGTAGTGTTTACACCTAAATCACTATTGCGTCATAAAAGAGCAGTTTCTAACCTATCTGACTTTGAAGGAAAATTCCTCACGGTGATTCCAGAATGTAGAAAAGGTTTAGTTTCAAGTGATAAAGTACGAAAAGTTGTAATATGCAGCGGTAAAGTTTACTACGACATAATTGAAGTATGTGAAGCACAAAAAATAAACGATATAGCAGTGATAAGTTTAGAACAATTCTATCCGTTTCCTGCCGATAAACTAAGTAATGAACTTGAAAAGTACAAAAACGCTGAAATTATATGGTGTCAAGAAGAACCAAAAAATATGGGAGGATGGTTTTTTGTCAACCCATTGATAGAAGAAGTGTTATCTAATCTCGATATCCAAGCAAAAAGACCTAAGTGTATCGCAAGACCTGCTGCTGCATCTCCTGCATGTGGTTATGTTAGTGTTCACACTCAGCAGCAGGAGGAGATTTTAAAGCAGGTTATGCAGGGGATCTAGCACAATTGTGCAAATATTGAAGCGAAAGCTGGCAAGCGAACATTGTTCATCAGATCTTGACGCTGGGCACTGCAGCCAGGCGCAATAGAAAACGCATTACACCAATCAAACCTCTTTGATGCTCAGACAAATATAAAAAGACTTTCATTCGTATCTGTTCAGGATAGCGGCAAGACCATAGAGTAAATGTGAGGTAAGTCCTTACAATAAATGGTGTCATCCGAGTAGCTGACACTGGGATCCAGCTTTTATGTTGTATAGTGCGTTTGTTTACAATTTTTCTGGATCCCAGTGTCTGGGCACTGGGATGACACCTTTGTGTTTGAGGCAAAATCGGCTATAACACTTAACATACTGCCTTTGCAAACAAATGTTCGTACAGTTGTGTATCACGCACTTTGCTTCAATATTTGTACATTAGCCATGCATCTGAACAGATACTTTCATTCTATTAAAAAGCTACAATATTTATTAAAATTTTCATTTATTTTTATTTAAAAAGTAAATATCATTAATATTTACTTTAATTAATATAAGATATATATGAATACAGAAATATTTGAGAGGTTAATAGGGCAAACTAGTCTACGCAGCAATAGCAAAGCTGAGATCATAAAGTTAAATAGAAACGAAAAGGCTTTCATAGATGAGGATAAAAAGTCTATCGAATTAGCTGAGGCCATTTTTGAAAAGAATAATATGTTTCGTTTCCGCAAATCAGGTCCTGCTATGGATTACATTTTGCACAAATTAATAAATGATAGGAAGCTTTTCGAGGAAATGAAAGATAGAGGTACAAGTATAATACGTCTTTTTTCTTTAGACCTGCTGCGAATCAAGCGATAAAAAAAAGGGAAGGAGGGTGAATAAAATCAAGGTTAACTAAAAGGCGTGCTTAAGATTTACAATACCAGCAATAATATTGAACCTCAGGTTATATTTTTTCTGAAAATTGCGATAAACATTCGACATAATTTTAAATATCTTTATCTCTCGGATCTTATTTTCTACTCTCATTCTAAATGATGCTAATCTTCTATTATGCTCTTTCTGCTCTTGAGTTAATGGCTTTTTACGATACTTTTTATATGGAATTATAACATTGCTTTGCAATTTTTGCCAACCTTGATATCCAGAATCGGCATGTTTTATGCTATCAAGTGGTAAATATTTTTCTTGTTTCCTTATGCGAAAATCACTAATTCTACCACGGTATGACTTTGACACTGATAAAATTCTTCCTCCTTCTTCGATAATAATCTCAGTTTTCATAGTGTTGGTTCTTTTTTTTCCTGAATATGATTTCTTCCGTTTTTTACTATCTTCTGGTCTCTGTATTTGCTGTTCTGTAACATCAGCCAAAATCTTCAGTGTTTTTTCTGGCGTCATACTTCTATCTTTTGTGATAGTAACTTTTTTGGCAAGTAATGGCTCTATTTTCTTCAGTAACCTACACACATTTGCGTTGTGCACATTGAACAGGCACCCTAAAAATCTGTGTGTTATGTAAGTGCGATAGTACAAAATTACGCAAAATAACTTATCTTCCAGAGTTGGTAGTTGTGATCTTCTACCATGGCACTTTTTTTGTTTTTCAAGTTTTTCCCACTCAGACCTCACTTTTTCCACCACCTTTTCGAACTCCTCTACAGTTAAACCTGTTATATTACGAAAGTTTCTTGGATGTTTCTTTATGTTATAGTAACTAAAGCTCATTTTTTTACCTTACTCAATCTGCTTATTCTTCTTTTACCTCTCTCACATCATTTTGTCATCACCTTTTGCAGCAGGTCTTTTGTTATCAATGTATCATGGTCGTCTCAATTGCTGTGTTATAAGAAAAGGAGGGTGTATTACTGAGTGTGGCATACTTGATTACGCTGGCACCTATCCAGAACTAGTGCCTTTAGAGGACTTTATACTTATTGAGCCTTGCTCGTACCTCGAGTACACTGTGCTTGATAATGATAACATCAGAAATAGGTTAGCTAGAGACTTGACTGAAGACAAAACAAAATTAGATATTTTCGTAAATGGAATTTTAGCAACAAAGAATTCGGATTTAGTATTATCTTGTATTAACAAGATAGAGGTTCTTAATGAGGGAGATAGATATTTTGTTAATCTCTTACAGAAAAACGGCATGCTAGACTACATCTTAAACAAAGATGATACAACACTTGCAAAATCAACTCTAAAGGAGTTGTTGAAGCTTTCTATTTTGCAGGAAGAAAAAAGCACTGAGTTAGAATCTCCCCAAGCTTCAAGTGTAAATGTTAGCAAAGCTCAGCAACATTGTAGTATATAGCTGGTGATAAAGTTTAAAATAATTGCATATACTGAGGCTCATTTAAATATAGAGCCTCAGTGGTGCTTAATTTTTCAATTTATGGTAGACTAGTAGCCCTACTATGATGTGGATCTATGCTCGCTTATAACTAAAATTTCACTTCCTCCAAGGGGATATTATTCCAGCTATTGCTTCCATAGTCATCAATCGAAGCGTTTAAGTAATCTGTATCAAAGCGTACGGGCACATCAAATTCGAAGCTCGCAGTGATTATCGCATCTTTTACTGGTGGCTTCATAAATGTTATTTCTCCCGTTGAATAATTTACTGAATATTCACTCTCTTCTTTACCATTTAAATAAATCTTTACTGTCCCATGTACTGGCTTTTTGATCATACGTATATGCTTATCTTCCCCACTTACATAAGTTTTGATTAGCTGAAAAGTCGTTTTTTTGTTATCTCCTATACCAATCTCTTGATTGATGGCTATAAAATCCGACCAATCCTTAAAACGAAACCCTATTGCTTTACCTTTTCGTGCATGAAAAAATGTTATTAGTTCTAGTAGTTGCTCGTTTGATCTGACCCCGTAAGCTATGTTGTATCTAGTGCGTGCATGAGACCAATTGATGTTGCGCTGTTCACAACCATTGTGAGTTGTTACAACGTCAGTGGAAAATTCCGGTCCTCCAGTGGAACCATAAGATATATTTTCTGGAAATCTAATTTCTGTGAATGACATATGTCCTCCTGTGAAAGTAAAATAGTTTGGTTGAAGAAAATGTTGTAATTTGAAAGCGTTTCACATAGTAAATGACGCTATGGAAAGTGGATGAGACTACTGAGTTAAACTGCTGTCACACCCACAGTTACTATACTCAGGTTCATTTGAGTTGTCAAGCAAAAAAATAAAATTTTATGGCAAACTGTAACTAGCCTTGCTTGTGACTTAATTCATCTACTTTTTTGCGTAATACATTCAAATCAGTTGCTCCTACAAACAGGCTATCTCCAATTATTAAAAAAGGTGTACCACCTACTCCCAAATCTCTTACTAGAAGCCTACTGTTGTTTATCATTTGCTCAATTTTGTCTGCGTTATCTTTTATGGAATCATTAAAATCGTCCTCATCAATCCCTATGTTTTTCACTATATCCAATATGCTTTCGTCTGAAAATTCTCCTTTGTGACTTAAAGCAGCATGGTGAAAATCGAAATATTTTTCTTTATCGAGAAAATAGACAGCTAAAGCACTTTTTGCTGCCTTTAAAGAAGCGTTACCAAGTATTGGAGCATCCCTAAAGATATACTTAATTTTGCCGTCGTTAATTAACTGCTTTATATCATTCTTTATAGCTTTGCAATGTCCACAAGAATAGTCAAGGAAGCCTACAGCTATAACACTACTATTTTCATTTCCGGAGTAAGGATAAGTAAGGTCAAATATTTGATCCTTGTATTGTGAAATTTTACTTTTGGTTACATTATCTCGAGCAGCGTAACTACTTTTAATCGACTCCTCTTTGAGAGTTTTTACGATCTTATCAAAATTTCTGCTTATATAATTATCTAATTTCTCACCTATATAATCATCGCTTAGCATTTGGCTGCGATTTGAAAGCCAATTGTTTATTATCGGCAAGCTTGCTATTGCTATTATTAAAATTAATAAAAACGATATTCTAGACATACAATTTATTTAAAAACCTACAACATAAAACTTTTAGTACACATTTATCTGTATATTAAAAGAAGCATCTAATGTTAATATATAAAAACATTTGTATCAAGTGTATTTTATAACCAGTTTTGCCTCAAATGCAAACTTTACACAATAAAACTCAAGCACATTACCACAAAGTTCATCAGAAGACTTGGTGATGCAAGTGACAAAACTACCTCCAGAATAGCCAATTATGAGATGCTCTATCTTTTACCGCCACGCTGTAAATACGGCGGTAAAACAAAGTTGATAATTTTATTCCGCTGTGTATAATTTCAACAAACTCCGCGGAATAAACATATGAGTGAACCAATAATTGGCAGAGAAAAAGAAATAGCTATTCTACAAGACAAACTTCTTTCTCAATCAGCCGAATTTATTGCTGTTTATGGTCGGCGTCGTGTAAATGTTGTATTATCTGCATTTTATCAGCATAATATAGAAGTAATGTAATGCAGATATTATGCCGATGCCGAATTATACGATTACTTCTAAAATTGCTAGTTGTCTTATAAGGATTGAAGCAGCAAAAGAAAAAGTGTTACATTTGCCGCTCACTGTATCAATGCTTTTGTCTCTTCGTGAAACTGCACGGCTTTATACCACACACTATTCTACTATGATTGAAGGAAATCGACTTGAACCTAAACAAATTGAAGAGGTTTTAAGTGGTAAAAGCCACTTTCCAAAATATAGGAGAGATGAAAATGAGGTTAAAGGATATTATGCAGCTTTAACTCAAGTTGAACAATGGGCAGCAAGGAGAATACCCATTACTGAGAAAGCTGTTCAAACACTACATGCTCTAGTAATAGCAAGTGGAAAATCTAAAATAAAATCAACACCTTATCGTGATGGTCAAAATGTTATCCGCGATAGTCTTACACGTGCAATAATTTATATGCCACCTGAAGCAAAGGATGTACCAAAGCTCATGAGCAGTATGATTGATTGGATTCGTAACAGTGAGCAAGTGCCTTGCCCAATTATTGCAGGTATTGCGCATTATCAATTTGTAACAATTCACCCTTACTATGACGGTAATGGTCGTACTGCAAGATTGTTGACTACATTAATTTTACACCTTGGTGGGTATGACCTAAAAGGACTTTATTCATTGGAAGAATATTATGCTAAGAATCTAGGAGCGTATTATGAAGCAATCAGTATAGGTCCATCGCACAACTATTACATGGGACGAGCTGAAGCAGATATTACTAAGTGGGTGGAGTATTTCGTAGAAGGTATGGCAAATTCATTTGAGAACGTTTTACAACGTATAAATAAAGAAGAATACCACGCTGATCAGACTGATCTTATACGTAAGCTTGATCCTAAACAACGTAAAGCTCTTGAGCTCTTCCAGGAGTTTTCCGCTATTACAGCTAGTCAGGTTGGCGAACTATTTAATTTTAAGCCTCGTACTAGTGCGCAACTTTGCAAAAAATGGGTAGAAATGGGGTTTATTGAAGTTGTAGATTTTTCCAATAGAGGAAGAAAATACAAACTTAGTAAGCAATATGAGGATTTGATCTCAAATTAACTGAAAGCTCGCTAGGCAGGAAAGTAGTGCATAGGTCAAATTTCAATAAAGTGCTTGAAAACTAAATGTAAACTTAAAATTTTAAAAACTGGAATATGTACAACAACTTACGCGACTTCATCAAAGCCTTAGAAGAAAAAAAGAATCTGATTAGAATTAAGGAGAAAGTTTCAACAGTTCTTGAAATGACAGAAATTCACCGTAGGGTTTTGTCAAACAAAGGGCCAGCGATCATTTTTGAAAATGTTGTCACAGAAAATGGTAAAAATTCGATTCCTGTTTTGGTGAATTTATTTGGTACTATTAAGAGGATTGCATTGGGGTTGAACATAAATCCTGATGAACTAAGAGATCTTGGTAAACTTTTAGCATTTTTGCAATCACCTGAGCCGCCAAAAAACTTTAAGGATGCTATAAAAATGTTTCCTTTGTTGAAAGTTGTGTTATCGATGCGAAGTAAAATAGTGAGCAAGGCTCCATGTCAAGAGGTAGTACTAACCGGAGATGAAGTGGACCTAAGTCTACTGCCCATTCAAACATGCTGGCCAAATGAACCTGCACCACTTATCACCTGGCCAATTGTGGTAACGAAAGGACCTACGAAAGACAAACAAGATAATTTCAATCTTGGAATATATCGTATGCAGGTCATAGATAAAAAAACAACTCTAATGCGTTGGCTTGCGCATCGTGGAGGAGCAGGCCACCATAAACGATGGAAAGAGAAGGAACAAAATATGAAATTTCCTGCTGCTGCTGTGATCGGTAGTGATCCTGCAACGATTATTGCTGCGGTAACTCCAGTGCCAGAAACATTGTCAGAATACCAATTTGCTGGACTACTGCGAAAGAAGCCGCTTGAGCTGGTAAATTGTAAGACTATTCCACTTCAAGTGCCAGCTCACGCGGAAATCGTTCTGGAAGGCTATGTGAGTTTGGATAGATATCAAGATGAGGGACCATATGGAGACCACACTGGCTACTATAATTCTGTTGAGCAATTTCCAGAATTTAATATTACTGCAATTACTATGCGTAAAAACCCGATATATCTTAGCACTTTCACTGGCAAGCCACCTGATGAACCATCGATTCTTGGTGAAGCACTCAATGAAATTTTTGTGCCCATTCTTATCAATCAATTTCCAGAGATAGTGGACTTTTATCTGCCACCGGAAGGTTGCTCATATAGAATAGCGATAGTGTCGATAAAAAAATCCTATCCAGGGCAGGCAAAAAGAATTGTTATGGGCATACTTTCTTTTCTAAAGCAGTTTTTATACACGAAGTTTATTATCGTTGTTGATAATGATATAAATGTACGTGATTGGAAGGAAGTGATGTGGGCAATGTCAACGAGGATGGACCCTGTGCGTGATACAATCATGATAGAAAGTGTACCTATTGATTATTTAGACTTTGCTTCCCCTGAAAGTGGACTTGGAGGTAAAATGGGATTTGATGCGACAAACAAAATTCCTCCTGAAACCAAACGAGAGTGGGGAAAGAAAATTAAAATGAGTGAGGAAATAGTAAGAAAAGTCACGGAAAAGTGGGAGGAATATATGGACTAGACTTCTTGCATAAAAGCAGAGAAAAGTTTGGCGTTTTTTGTAATGCCGCAATTAGTATTAACTGATAATTGTGATTTAAGTACGTCACAGTACCCTTTTTTTTGTCATCCTAGCGTGTGACACTTTATGATGGTGTCATGCAAGTAGCTTTCCATCCAAAAGGGTGTCATCCCAGTGCTTGACAATGGGATCTAGTCTTTATTATGCAGCCACTTATTTAAAGTTAAGTTTTCTGGATCCCAGTGTCAGCTACTCGGATGATATCATCCTTTTTTGGGATTCCAGTGTCAAGCACTGGAATGACATCATAGGGGCACTGGGATGACACCCTACTTAACCGTCATACCGCCGCGGTATCTCAAAGCATAGATCCCGCTAACACGTAGCGGGATGACGATTGTCAGGCTAGCTGTCATCCCAGTGCCCAGACACTGGGATCCAGGAATTTTATTAAGTTGGTAAGCATAAAAATAGGTGTTTTACGTTAAAATACAACGTTTTCGATGAGATTGCAGGAAGGCTGGATCCCAGTGTCTGGGCACTGGGATGACACCCTCCTAGTAGAAACGCTTTTGTAATTGCAACATTCGTGCAATCTTTAGCCATAAATATTAAGAAATTTACCAAATAAAAAAAAAGGCAAAAGAAGCCCCGTGGTGGTTGGCTATTTACTATGTACTAAAATATCGGCGTTTTTTTTATTCTAAAACGCTTGATTAAGAGCGATTTAGCTGCTTTTAACTTGCAACTAACCTACACCGCAAGTGTTTAAGAAATTTACTAAGCAGGAAAAAAGGCAAAGAAACCCCGTAGTAGCTAGCATTCAAATTCTCCCTTGTCAATTTGACGTTTTTTGCTGTCTTAAACGCTTTGTAAGCGCGTTTCGGCTTATATAGGTAAAAACCTAAAAATTTTTAAAGACATGCGATGCACGTAGTGCGAAAAATTAAACATGAGACGCCAAATACCCTAAGTTTTTTGTCATTAACCTGCACAGATTGCGAAGATAAATAAATAGCTTCACTATCATGATAAGGGAGCTGGCGAAGGGTGTCAAGTAAGTTTTTCGTTTCTAACGGTTGTTGCCAAAAACTATACAAGAAGTCCATTGACAGGTGATTAAATTATGATGTAGCCTATCGCCGTATATCCGGGGGTGGGTTGTTGTGAGGCTTTTTCACTTTTTATTCTTGTTAATGTGTTTTTCTCTGTATTATTATGCGGGTTTTATATTTTCGCCCTGCCCAAAAGCTACGGTTTGCTTTTCACCTGGAGAAGATTGTGCTGTACCGATAATCAGCGTAATAGATCAGTCTAAAAAATCTATCTTAGTTCAAGAATATACATTTACTCTTGGAACAGTTGCAAAATCTTTGATTAATGCTAAAGAACGCGGTGTTGATGTTAAAGTCATCTTAGATAAATCGCAACTCTACTCAAAATATAGTGTTATAAATGAATTATTTTCAGGTGGAGTACCAATTTGGATCGATGATAAGCCAAAGATTGCTCATAATAAGATAATGATTGTTGACAATCAAAAAGTCATCACAGGGTCATTTAACCTTAGTAAGACAGCTGAAAAAGGAAATGCTGAAAATTTATTAATTATTACAGATTATCCTGAATTGATTCAGCAGTATGTGAAAAACTGGGAGGCACGAATGTCACAATCTTATAAATACACTCCCAACTAATCGAGAGCGCTTGCTCAAAATCGGTTTTAAAAACAGCAAGGGAGAGCTTTTTTGATTGATTGGCATAATGATTATGATATAATGAACTAAAAGTTTAAGGAATAAAGTAATGGATTATATAAATGATGCTGCCGGTAGCTACACTGCCATTCATGATTTTTTTCAAAACAACGGTGTTGGAGATTACAAAGTTCAATGCAGTTATGGTGGGGTGCCGTATGCTACTGATGAGTACGTGCATTCTGGCGATAAATTTTGGAGTAATAATTTCATAGACTCACATTTTGGCAGGGAAATAAAAATGTATCCTCAAAGTGAACTTTTAGCTAAAGAATATGCTGGAAATACGTTGCCAGTTTCAATATCACTAGATAAGGATTTAATAAAAATGAAGGAATGTCAGAAAAAAAAGAAATTTGTGGAACTAGAAAGGGAGTCAGGTGATTTAGTGTATGATAAGCAAAAGCATGTAAAGTGTTACACAACAAAGCTATCATATGATGATGTACATATTTACAATAACGATAAAGTTTCAACATTTAGCATAAAATACGACGTGCCAAATGATCCGAAATACAGTTTAAATATAACATTTACAAAGGTTAATGATAATAAACCAGGATTTTGGCAGAAATTTAAAAATATGTTTTAACGTGACCATTCACTAGACTTTTTTCAAAATTGTTAGAGGGAGTGTAAGATCAAGTATTTGAAAGCATGAAATATAAGGAAATAGAAAAGTTAGAAGGAGAAAAGTTTTGACGTTTAACAGGGGTAAAAAAAGCAACATTTGAGCGAATGGTAGAAAACATGATTTTCAGATGTTTAGAAAATCAAAGGTAGCAGTATTGCCACAAACTAAAATCTTAGCTGATGCCGGCTACAGGGAAATGCAGAAGATACACAAAAATGTTGTATTACCGCAAAGGAAAACGAAAAAGAATGTATCCGTTCAGAGGTGTGGCAAGGATAAAAAATAATTGACATAATATATTAAAGTAGTAATAACACAAAATGTTGATAGTAATGTAAGGTTAGATGCTTCAATTGTTGATCGGTGTTGTAAAGTTATGTAAAAACTTAGAGCAGAAAGTAGCAAAGCTTGAAGAAAAAAATAAAATCTTAGAAATAGAGAATGCTGAACTAAGAGAGAGGCTTGGCTTAAACTCAAGGAATTCATCAATACCAAGTTCAAAAGAGCTGTACAAAATAAAAAAAGACACACTAAAAGATAAGTCAGAGGGCGGCAGGAAGATAGGTGGTCAGGTTGGACATAAAGGAAGTCACCGTGCTACAATGGAAGCAGATGAGGTGGTAAAAATAGAATTGTTGAATGAATGCGAATGTGGTGGAGAAATTGCGATATGTGAGAAGCCATACGTGCATCAGAAGGTTGATCTTCCAGAAGTTAAACCATATGTAGTAGAATATCAATTGGAGCATGGGCGTTGCAAGAAATGTGGGAAAAGAAAGAGTAGTAAATTACCAGAAGGAGTTACACCTGATACCTTTGGTCCTAGAGTTAAGTCAGTAATTACGGCGTTGAGTGGGTTTTATAAGAACTCAAAGCGGGAAATAACAAATATTATGAAAGACATCTTTAACATGAGTATAAGTATTGGTAGTGTGTCCAATAGTGAAGCAAGGGTTGCATCGAAGTGTAAAGAAGCATACGAACGAGTAGAGGAAGAGGTAAGAGCAAGCAAAGTTTTGCATATTGATGAAACCAGTCACTACAACAAAGGCAAATTGGGATGGTGCTGGATGTTTGCCAACAATAAAGCAAAAGTTAGCAGATACAAGAGGAATGAAATTTTTAAAGAATAGTACATTTTGTGATTACAAAAACCTGGTAATTACCGACAGATATGCAGTTTACAACCACTTCAGTGATGAAAAACGACAAATTTGTTGGGCTCACTTATTGAGAAATTTCGAGAGGTTATCTCATAGTTGGAATAGTGAAGTAATGAGACTTGGCCATTGTTTAAAAGATGCAGCTAATGGATTGTTTGCATTAAAAAATGCTTTGTCAGAAAATGAAATTAGTATTTCAAAGTTAAGCTAAAGAATTACGAAGATACATGCAGTACTGCATGATAAAAATATCTTATATACTTGAAGCAAAAGGAGCTTCACGAACGGTAAGGGTATTATAAAATCCGAGCCAATGATGTGGACATTTTTGGATGACCCATGGAATATCCCATTAACGAATAACCATGTTGAGCGACAAATACGGCATTATGTAGTCTATCGTAAGAATTCGTATTTTACACAGTCGGTACGAGGAAACATGTTTCTTGAACGGGTGATCTCATTGTACCTAACCTGGAGGCAAAAGAAGCTCAACCCTTTTCAAAATCTCCTATCTATTGTCTCTTAAACCGTAACCGTTCACGGAGATAAGGTGATTTACAAAGTAAATATAAAAGTGTAAAGAAATAGGAAGCTAATATGGAATGGGTAAATGACAACAGCGCTGCAAGGAAAGATTGTAGCAGAAAACGCTAATCTCAAGGAAGAAATAAAAGCGCTGAGCAGAGAAAATGACAGCTTGAAAGCAAAAATAGTTGAACTAGAAGACAAATTGGGCTTAAATTCGCAAAATTCATCGCTGCCACCATCACGAGATATATATCGTAAGAAAGGAAAAAGAAGAGTGATAAAAACCCAGGAGGTCAGCCAGGACATAAGGCGCATAAGCGTGAATTAATGGCTGCAGACGAGGTAGTGAGCTGCATAATTGATAAGATTTGTATGTGTGAAAGTAAGGTCATTTTAGAAGATGAAATTGTTCATCAGAAGGTAGAATTACCAGAAATTAAGCCAATTGTGACTGAGTACAGGTTGCAAAGAGGACGTTGTAGAGTATGTAATAA